>QANZ01003540.1:13799-37454 GCA_003254925.1 Chamaecrista fasciculata
TTTTTTTTAATTCTTTGATATTCTCTTACAACATCACAAAAAAAATTTATCCCATCATTTGTTTTAGGTTCTCATCACCAGAGCAATTCATTAAAAATAAATGAAGTATATTGACATTGTTAGGGAGGCTGGTGATAATTGATTAAAAATTAATATTTACTATTTTTTGTTTTTATTTTTTAAGAAAAGAAATATTATAATTATTATCATATTTTTAGTTTAAAAGATAATTATTGAGAAGCAAATTCCTTTAAAAATGAGTCAAAAAAATTAAAGAAAAAATTACAATATCAAAACGCCATCCCCTCACCTAAATTTTTAACTAAAAAAAACTATACATATAGTAAATACGCCACGTCGCCACCAAACTATAACAATCTCACACATCTCTACACATCCCCTCACCAAATGCAGTAACGCCAAACTATAAGCAGGACATATCCTCCTCCCTGCTCCAAAAGGCATCATCTTTATCTCCTTATTCCCTGTAACATCAAACTCAACTTCTTCTTCTTCTCCGGATTTCGGTGGTGAGGTTGCGGCGGAGGAGGCGCCATGTGCGGCCGTAGAAAGCGGTGGTGATGCTGCGTTGGTTGCTGTAGAGGATGGGGCTGAAGATGTTGGGGCGGAATCCGATGGAGAGAGTGATGATGGGGCCGTATTTGGCGTGGAGGGATCGGAGGATGGGAAGAGAGAAGGAGATGATGATGATGATGATGATGATGAGGAAGACGATGAACCAAGCAGCCATGATTCATGGATGATGGTGGGGTTTGGGAGATTGGGAGATTTTGGAAAATGGAACAGAGTGTAGTGTGTATGATGAGATAAAAGATTATGTAATACTTATTCCATGATCAAAAGAAAACTAATCACGTGGTCGTCTAAATAACTTGACAATTCCTCATCTACCATTCATTCCAAATTTTGACTTAATGAATAAATTCTGTTCGTTTGCACTTATAATAAAATCTGCTTTGATTATAATTAAAGTATGATTATAATTAAAGTTGATTATAAAAGCGCAAACGAACATGCTTATTACAATTATAATTAAAGCATATTATAATCAGAACGCAAACAAACTGGGCCTAAGACTAGAATGCTATCATATATTTTTTTTACTTATAGATGGTATATGTTTAAAAAAATATACAATGTTCATAGATTCCAGCAATGAATACCATATTTGATCTTCAGTTAAAAAAAATACCATATTTGACCCAATATCCATTTTTTCGAGTATTTCCAAATATTTTAGATATTGAGTAGATTTGGATACAAGTCGTGGTTGGCATGCAAGCAATTACATACTATTTATAATGAAAGCAACATATTAGGAGGATATTTACTTGGAAAGGATTAATTACAAGATTAAAATATTTTTTCTTCACAAGGTTGCTAAAGTTGTTAGTGTCTTGTAGCTTGTTTAATTGCTCTTAATAATGTATTATAACAAACCAACATCAATTGGTGGAGCTTGCGTCAATGATATGATAACTCTATAAAGGGTGGCTACTTCATTTTGAAAGTGTATTGAAAGTGTATTGTTGTGTCAGACACGTGTTCGTGTGTGATATCTGTACAATATCCATATGACATTTTCTTTTAATTTCATAACACAAAATTATTTTTTTTTTACTTTAACCTAATAAACAATAGAAAATAATAGCGTATATGACATATATTATGAATAGATATTATAATTTTTAAATATAATTTTTATATATAAATATATACCATGTCGTATGATATAATTTTAAAATTTTAACTGTCAATCTGTTCATGTACGTGTTCGTTTCGTACTTCATATCTGTGTCAGTGTTCGTGCTTCATAAGAATAACTCAAATTTAAAAGCAAAAAGAAGATAATTTTGTTTTAATTTAAATAAAAAAAAAAATCACACTCTGTTTTGGCACACGCTCACCATACCATGTCTGAAATAGTAAAAACTAGAACGTGGAAAGATTTAAAATATAAAAGAGTGGAAAAAGAGTAGGAAAAGCTGTAACATGAATTTAGGAAAATATGGAGTAAAAACCTGCGACTTTTTGCTTGCGTTTTTATAATGTTATTGCTCTGTTTACCATTGTGTGCGTTTGCGTTAATGAAAATTGGTTAGCAAATATACAAATGCACAGTATATATACATATATAATTCACCTGTTTCTATCAACATTCATATTTTAAGTGAGACATGACTAGGAACTCTTATGTGAAATCGTATAAGCATTCATTTTCACAAGTTAACTTGCGTTTTTGACAATAATTAGGATCGAATAAGTATAATAAAATGAGATTTTAGTGCACTTCCAAACAGACCCTAAACCCTAATCTTTAGTTCTAAGACTATCTAAATTAATGAAAAGTGTAATTAACTTTTTTTGTGAATTGGAAAAATTATAAAAATAAATGTAAACATTTAAAATTTATAAGTAGAGATTCAATTTGTATATATATAGTTGCCTTAGGTTATTTATTTCTTGCAAGTCAGATAGATCAATAACACAAATTAATCTGTTTAACAAGTTGAAGAAACTTTATATCAAAACTTTTAATGCATGCAAATGAAGGATGCTTGGGTGTTTATCACCCTTTTCAACTTTGGCCATGGTAACATTCTTCTTTGCTAGATCCAAAGTATAATATATGTCAAGTAGTTAAAATTCATTTGCTCCTTTTTTTTTCAATGATTTGATCCTCAATGGAAGCTAATTCTTGAGATTTGAGAATGTTACTTGTTGTGCATGTATTAGTTTCTTGAAGATAAGTACTTTTCTTCTATATAAAAAAAAAAGAAGATAATTACTTTTCTACTACTTGATTCTGGATTTTTTTTTGTTTAATCATGAGTTTCCCCACTTATCCCCATATATATATATATATATATACTAGAGGCTTTGCGTGCCCTAACGGGCATGCAAATATGTATGTAAAATAAATGAGGGACTAAATCGTTAACTCAGTAAAAATAGAGATCAAATAATAATTTTCTTCTTATTATTAATTTTGTACTATAGTTTTAAAATGGGGACGACCAGAAAGGGGTAGAGCCATATAATATAAGATATATATATATATATAGTTAAAGCACTCATAACAATATCGATTTCAAGGATTGAATCTAAATCCCTCAATTTGAAATATAATTCGCTTATTATTACATTAAACTATTGTTAGTACTTGATATGCATACGTATTATCCCATTTGATATTCACATATTACTCATGATTTTTTTTTTTTTGAAAAAATAGGGGTGGTTACCAAATTTCATAGAAAAACTCAAAAAAAAAATTGAATTTTCAAAAACACTTTTAAAAAATCACAAAACATTTTCGAAAACATTTTGGAAATTGGTCTACCTAATTGTCACCTTAGGGCCTAGGTATCCTTGGGAGACCAAAGTCCTAGTTCCATGTAAAGAGGCTCCAGTAATGGACCTGGGCTTATTTCCTTTATTACTCTAAATACCAAAGGACTTCGTGTATTTTGGGCTTGAGTTAATATTTCAAATTCTTTCGTATTAGGATTTGCTTGATCTCTTTTAATTATTTTCTCTTTTGTCCACATTAGAGCCTTTGTTTGGACCCAAAAAATGTGCTCATAAGTAATCACAGTAAATTTTACTGTTAAATTTCAACAAAATAAACTTCTTTTGTTTTTTATAAAGTTGGAAGGTTCAATCCCTCCCTCTAGCGACAATTACAATTTATAATTCTCAAAACTAAAAAGTCCATTCACTTTTCTTTTGATTTTGTAGATGAATTAAATAATAGTTTTAAATGTACGAAATTGATATTTAACAGACAATCCATTCTTGAGAATCCGCTTCAAAATTTTTATTAGAGAATTGGTGTTTTCAACTTAACTTGCATGAAGGCCAAAAAAAAAACTTGCATGACTTAATTAAGGAACAAGAATTTGGGCAACTATTTATATATGTGAGAATATAATAAGTTATTCATCCTCATATTTCATTCCATGAGATAATTTCGTATTGAAGATTGTTCATATAGAAAGAGAAATGTAACTTCATGGATGAAAGTAGCTTTGGACTCATGTTCTTCATCTAATGCGATTTCCATGCAGGCTAAAAACACAAAGAAAAAACCAAGTACGAATTTTGGCCTTAAACCATTTAGTATACTATTATTTGACATTTTTTTTTTATAAAAAGATATATTTAGTATTGGCAAAAGCACCCTTTTGATCTCTAAATATTACACCAATTGTCAATTTCGTCTTTAATGTTTCACATTTTGATTAATTTCATTCTTTGACTAACTTCTTCTATTAATTAGGAACAATTTTATCATGTTTTTCAATCTGAGTTAGGATACGAGTTTCTTTAATTTATTTAATAATTTTACATCACATGTCATTAGTCACATAGATTCTGTTGTTAATATTTGATTAAAATAATAATAAAGGATAAAATTAACTAAAATATGAAACTTTATGGATGAAATCGACCACAAAAAAAATAATTATGGACAAAATTAATAACTGATATAAAATTTGGGGACAAAAAGATACTTTTTCCCTTTAGTATTTTATTAAAAGTTGGCTAAAAGATGTGAGATGCTTATAGTTTTTTTTTTAAAAAAAAAAACTTATATAAATTTTTTTATATATTTGTTATAAGGTTCTTCTAATAAGAATATTGATTTACATTCTCATTCTTCTATCATTGGTAATACAAAAAATGTGTATTTAATATTCTCTCTTTATTATGGTCATGCATAAAAATTTTGTCATGTGTTCAATGTTTATTAAGGAACGATATAAAAATTTTTACCTAATTTATATATATATATATATATATATGCTTGTTGGTGTTTTTTTGGATGACCTAATTAAATAAAGCATTCTCGATGAGGAGGCGGCTATCTCCAAGGCAATAGGACAAAACATGGCGTTTATTTTTGTTGCAAGCCCTCCTTTAAATAAATTATTCCTTTATCTTAAATATTTTATTTTTATATGACAACTTGATATATATATATAGAAGGATATAAGCAAGTGTTTTCTTTAATGAAATTTATTTGACAAAAAAAAAAAAGAGAGGATATAATTAGGCAAGTTACTTGATGATCATTAATAATTAAAATGATGCTTTAATCTACTTTAGAACAACTTTTATGCACCTAAAGTCCTAAAGTGGAAAGGTCAATTTGCTTAAACAAATAAATTAAATACATGTAAATATAAAAATTGGACTAAATATCTCTTATCGCAATAAAGAAAAAAAGGAAAGAGAAATCTATAAGATAGTACTGAATTGAAAATATAGTCTCGCTTATTTTTGGAACTTAGATTCTTTGTAAGCCATGGTCGATATTTTAATTAAAATTATATGTAGATCATGGCTTTTATTATATCAAGGAATATGATTCATGTAAGTAAGTATTCTTAATTATAATATGTCAATTACAGTTGTGTGCAATATATATATATAGGTAATGATGCTTAATAGAAATATGTTACAATATGAGGTGAGAATTGAAAAACCTAGCTAGCACATGCATCATAAACAAATTAATTAAAAAATGAATAAACTTTGTTTTGTTCAAGACAATAAGGCCTGTATATCGGAAATTTTGATTCCTCATACTTCAACACGCTCATAATTTTTTTAAAAATGGGTTTGAATTGGATTTTTAAAAAAATATATTTCATCTCAAATCAAATTGAACAAAAACAAATAACTATGTGTTGGGTTGAGTGGGTTGACGAAGTGACCAATTTCAATTTGCAAACAATTTTTCTTTTAAAAAATGTACTTGATTCTATAATTTTTTTTTATCTTTCAATTCTTTTATATTGAATTTTGATAAAAAAAATGTTTTTATTATCATTTTCATGAATCAATAATATAATTGAAAGTTATAATATATACTTATATATACTCATATAAAGAAAGTGAAGTTAGTGTGAATAAGTTAAACTTGATTAATTGAAGTTGAAATCACTAATGCAGCCTTAAGATTAAGGGGGAGAGAAATTCAAGAGTCATTTATATTATACATTATTTATTTATTTATATATTAAAATAAAAAAATAAAAAATAGATGACGGGCTCACATGTTAGGTTGGTTTGAACAGACTCAAAATTATAAATCTCCCGACACAACTCAAACCAAGCTAAGAATTTTCAAATAATTACCTGAGACAACCTCATATACATATGTGTTGATTATATGAGGGTTGAGTTAATTTTAGTAGCTCACACAACCTCGTATACATATGTGTATATATATATGTGGTCATTATAATGAGTGTGTACATTCACCTTCGTTACGCAGGTAAATACTAAATAGTGAGTGTAGATTTTTGTATATCTAAAAAGAAGTTTTAAGCTTGATTTTAACCATGTGTTTTTTAGATAAAAAGAAAAGAAAATCTGTTTGACAAATTTTATTTTAGGTCAAAGGGTTATTTTAGTCTTAAATGTATGTCATAATATCCATTTTGATTTTTTATGTTTTAAAATATTCAAATTGATTCTAAATATTGACAAAATATTTTATATTGGTCTCTAATAATTGAATATGATCATATTTTTATCATTTCAACTTCAAATGTGACGAGTTCAGAGCTACGTATTGTTTTCAAATAATACTTTCTTTATCTAGTTAGGATCTTCAGTAAATAAGGTTAAATCATTGGGAAAGTAAATCGCTCGTTTTATGGTCAAACAAGTGAAATTGATCATATCTCTCTCGCTTGAAGTTCGAATGCGATGAACTTAGTGCTAAGAGTTACTCTTAACAAGTCATTTGAACTTGAAATAAGAGACGAAGGAAATATGATCAAATTCAACAATTTGGGACAAAAATGAAACATTTTGCCAAAGTTTAGGATCAATTTGTACATTTTAAAACATAAGGACCAAAATGAAAAAAATATTTTAAAAAGCTATTTCAAAAATAAGTTCACATTAAATTACAATAATGTCATCAATAAAAATATACTATTCACATGTTGCTTTTTAAAGTATAATATATATATATATATGTTTAATTTTAAAAATAACATTATATTTTTAAAAAATAAATTGTTTTAAAAATTCAAGCCATCAAACAAGTTTTTTTTTAAAAAAAAATAAAAGGAAATTTTCTAAAGAAGGAATAAAAAAGGCTTAGAAGTTAGAACTATAGCTTTTGAACTGCAACTATGTTTAAAATAATCTAAAATTTATTTGAATTTCGAAATTTAACTCAAATTTTTCCAAACCCACAAAAAAAAAACAACAAAAACCGCCCCCACTTCACATGAATTATAACAAATCATATCATCATATCAACTGTTCTATTTTGGGTATTTTATCTTCAGACATCTGTAACATACACCAACTTTTAATGAACTAATGGACAAAAATCAATTTGTATTATTAATATCTACTAATCTACTAATCTACTAATCTACTAATATCTACAAAACAATGTTTTGCTTTTGACACGTGTCAACTTCTCATTTTTTTAGTAAATTTTGATTTTTTTTTCCTCTCCTCCTGCAGCTGACACGTGTCAAGTTCTTTTTTTTTTTTTCTCNTTAATTTTATTAAAAGAAGTTCACTATGGAAACGACACGTGGCTGCTTCTAATTAATTCAACAATTTTTTTAATCTTTTTCTGATTTTAATTTTTTTTTTCTGATTTCAATAATAATAATAATAAGGCAAAAGTACTAATTTTGTCCCCAAATTTTACATTAACTCTCAAATTTGGTCTGCAAACGTTTTTTGTTGTCAACTTCGTCCCCAAACTTTACACAAGCTGTCAATTTCATCCTCAATCTTTTTTTGTTGTCAATTTTGTCCCCAAACTTTACATCAACTGTCAATTTCATCCCCGATCTTTCACATTTTCGTCAATTTTATCTTTTAACTAACTTTTTTTAATACGGGAAAAGTACTAATTTTGTCCCCAAACTTTACACTAACTCTCAACTTCGTCCCCAAACTTTACACAAGCTGTCAATTTCATCCTCTATCTTTAATTTTCTTTTCCTACTCTCATCCTTGACTTGACACGGGGCATCTCCTTCAATCTTCCGAACAAAAATTTTTTTGGATAAAAATGGCGCCATCTGATCAATTTTTTTGAGCAAATTTGAATTTGAATTTCATACATTCACACTGTCACGTGGCCTNTCCCCAAACTTTATACAAGCTGTCAATTTCATCCTCAATCTTTAATTTTCTTTTCCTACTCTCATCCTTGACTTGACACAGGGCATCTCCTTCAATCTTCCGAACAAAAATTTTTTGGATAAAAATGGCGCCATCTGATCAATTTTTTTGAGCAAATTTGAATTTGAATTTCATACATTCACACTGTCACGTGGCCTTCTTCTCTTTTTTTCCAATTTTCAATTTAAAATTCACATTATACCATTTATCTTCTTTCCATTCTCATTTGTCTTCTTTCCATTTGTCTTCAATCACCAAAATCTTCTCACCAATTTTCCCCAATTTTTAGAATTCAAATTTCAAACTTCCCTCACCAAAATCTTCTCACTTCTCAATCATTAATTTATCATCCAAAATCCAAAAGAAGCAAGCCACAAGGGAAGATCGACCTTCTTCTTTCCCATCTGTGACCCGCCGTCCATCCTCACCGGAACACTGTCATCGGCGACGGCCAACTTCGATTTGCTTAGCGACCTCCCTCTTCTTTCTCCTTCTTCCTGAATCGGAACGTCATCGGAACGGAGCGTCATCGGAACGTCATCATCATCGTCATCGGAATCGTCATCTCTTCTTTTTTCGACCTCCTTCCTGAAGTAAGTAAAATCATTAAGATTTGAATGTGATTTCTTCTTCTCCTTCTCTTATTTTTAGATGTCTTATGTCTCTTTTTCTGTTTTTTTATGCTCTTCTGGGTCATTTGGGAAATCGCCGATTGCTTGATTTTTTTTTCCCTTTGTCTAATCTTTTTCTTGAAGGATGGATTGCTATGTGTATGATTCATCAAGAGACACATGCACAAACCTGCGGAGCTTTGGGTTTTGTTTTTAGAGATTGTTGTGTTGTTTGTGTGTATTGTATTGTATAACTGCAGAATATAGTGGACTACAAATGTAATTTTAGCTTTTGGGATGTTATAAGAAGTGAAATTCTATTTTTATACCTATCTCAGTTTTGAACATGTCTGCATCTACTGCTCATTCACTTTTTCTTTTGCTGAAATTTTAATGCAATAAGCAGAAGGTATGGTGTTTTAATGCAATTAAGCAAAAGGTACAGTTTCCCCAACTAAGCTAAATAAGGCAGAGCATGGAAATTTGAATGGGAGAAGCTTCAAGCTTCAAGCTTCAACGAGAGATAAGTTTCTAATTACTTGAAGTATTCATATGTAGATATATTTCCAAGCATTAATCCATAATGAAAATTCTGTTTCCTTATTTCCAAGTATTAATCCATAATGAAAATTCTTCATGCCTCTGCTGAAATTTCAGCAACTCACCTGATTTTTTCTGTCTTGGTTTTAGCTGAGGAAGGTTCCTTTACAGATGATTCCTGCCTGTTCTATTTTACAAATCATTGGAAATTGTTCATCTTTTTGAAATTGGCCACATTCTTTTTAACGGAACATCAGACCACATATGGTGTGAGAGATTTATTATGATATATATTATGCAGATTTGTTTTTTAAAATTGGTCTCATCTTTCTTTTTAACTTCCATGCTTTACTCTATCTTATTATTGTGTTTTTTATTATTAAGATTTCTGATGCCTCTACTGATATTTACACTCAAGGTTTGTACTATTTAATGTTGAAATGTGTAGTTTTCCTTCCTCATGCTGAAATTTACTGTTTTATTGTTCATGCCTCTGCTGAAAGTTATATTTTTGTTCTTCTCTTTTGAATCCTGTGCTTGCAAAGTTAAAATCTTGCTTGCTACCTTCATAATTTTTCATCTTAAACCATCAAGGCTGCCGAACAATGCTGTTTCAATTTTTTTGAATTGCTTTATATAAAAAGATGCAATATGCCTACCAAAAGTACTGGTATAAAAATGGAAACACAGTTAATTTGCCTTATCTTTTGTGGGAAAATGTGACCATCTGCAGTAGTCATTTGTGCTATAAACCTTTATTTTTTTTATCTTTCTATTCTTCGAATGCTTGGTTGAATTAATAAACTGTTTAGAATTGGCATTTTGGCATTTATGTGTCTTACATTAAGTATTCTACTCTAAAGGTTGATGAAGAAACATAGTATATGCATGACACTTTTTTCTATTACTTAGAGTAAATCAATAACTACTGACACTTTTTTCACAGTCTTTGGCAGGCAAGTATGACACAATCTCAATCTGTTGAGAAGCAACCCATAGGTGAAAGTGTAAGTAGTCCAACCTTTTCACAAAGCATAAAGACTTCACTCTTGGTAATTTAAGTGTGCATAAGATAAATACATGTGAGACAGTATTCCATTGCTTAACTATATATATGGAGTTCAATATACTTGACTGCCCACTGCCTCATCATTATTAAGTCAACACCTCATGCATTTTGATTTTTATCAATCAAACACTATTACACAGATTAATTAACCAAATCACATAAATAATGAAATATACGTCTCTTTGAATAATTGGTTAAATATCTGAAGTTATATATGTAAAGTTATATTGCCAAATGATAATTTAATTCCTTTGGTTCATATAGGTGAGATGTTATATTGCCAAACGAAAATTTTTATTGTTTTCCTATGATTAAATTAAGAATTATATAGGACAAGTTATATTAACACAATTTGCTGCTGTTGGGTCTGTTGGTAGTATTTTCTTAATGTTTAGGCATTAAATGGTTTAGGGTATGTATGGGAAAATGCTGGCCTCTTGAATTCCAGGTCCTGTATGTTTTTCCTTTTCTGTTTATACCCTAAAATTTTGTCTCAAATACTGTGAGGCACCTATTTTGCTGTTATTGTTATTACAAATCTGCTGGGTCTGTAATCTTGCATAGACAGCATTTTATTAGTGAGTATGTTGCATAGATAGCAATTTCAAGTGAACATGTTCTTAATTCTTTTTGGACATGGTTTAATTTTTAAATATGTATTTTACCTCTGTCACACTAACATTATTATTTTCATATGAAGATGTAATCACTATTACCAGAGGTAATTACTTACTTGAAATTTCTGTCAAACCACCCTAAAAAAACTCTCTTTGCAATATAGTATTTGATTAGTTTTGGTCTTTGTGTCTTGATTCTGTCAAATCATGTGTTACTTTTTCATCCCCTCTTTCTCAGGGTTTTAGATATGACATTACTGTGACAAAATAATGCTACCAAACTAAAAATTCTTTCTAATCATGATCAGATTCTTATTTATTAAAATGTGACTACATTCTCATTGTTGCATTTACTTGGTAAAGTAAGAGATGCACAATAAGATTAAAGTATTAATATGTACAGTTGGAATGATTGTGTCTGAATTTTGATGTGACATTGATAATCAGTTTAATAGTTCTCGGAAATCAAAACCATACTATACTACTTCATGAGATAGCATGAATGATATAGGACACCAAACTAGATTTTTATCTTTAGCATGCCTTATTTCAAGTTTGTTCAAAACAGATCCAGCAGTATCTCTAATACGTAGTTTGTGGACTGCTTTTGCATAATTTTAGATAAACTTATCTGTTCTTCGTTTTCCTTCATTAATGTGTTGTGTTTCCTTACAGCTTCTTCGCATTGAAGAGGAGCTTGGAGATGTGCGGTATGCCAGCGAAGCTTTCAGATCGCATTAGGGTGTAATGAATGAGTAATAACATCAATAATTTGAATTACTAAACCAAGTCCGCAATCAAGTAAGCGCATGACTGTTGTCATATTAATTAACATGTCTGCTGATGTTTGCTACATTTTAAGGAACAAGTTATGTATCTGATTACGAACCTTTGGTAGGATAAGTATGTCTTTTTTCTCTGCATTTATACTTCTTGCATCAGTCTGACTATTATAAAGCATCTTATGCATTAATCTAATAAGTTTTTCCTTCATACAGTTCTCAATCTGTTTCAACCATGGACTCTAAATAAAAATGACTATTTTTTCACTTCTCTACCTTGCAATTTTGATTTCGTGTTCACTCATTGGCACAACATTAATGGATAAGTTGTAGCTTTTTTCTAATGTTCCTTGATTGGAGAAGTTCTTAAGTGGACCCAATATTTATTTTTAAACAAAAGGCCAAACCAATCATTAGTGGATGTAACTATTGTGTCATAAAAGAGTTTCTCACAATTACTGCATCTACAATCTCATTCATTGCTGTGATCTGCATATGCAGGCAAAGTTTGTATAGAGTGTGCAGAATTTCTTGGAGCAAATTCAAAGAAGGAAACTCCATTGTTGTAGACTGTATTAGTAAATGGGAAATTTAAGTGCTTTGAACTAAAACAGGGTTATATTGGACTGACAGAATATTTCCTGCTGAATGTAGTGATTTTAAGATTAGGAATTTACTGCAATGTAGTGATTTTAGTACAGAATATTTGCTGCTGAATGTAGTTATTTTAGGATTAGTAATTGACTGCAATGTACTGATTTTATTTGCCCAATCTTAAACTTATTTGTTCCTTAATTCTTCCAACTGTTTATATAGATTTTACAACTACTGTCATTGTATTGTTTTCATCATCAAACTGTATAATAAGCTGCTTGGAGTTTTCATCATCATAGGCTTTGCAAGAGTACTGTGATAAAATGAGGCATAATCTTTTTGAGTAGCAATACTAATTTTTACAAAAAGAAAAAAAATAAAAACAAAAACACCCGTGCGAACGCACGGGTATCATACTAGTTATTATTATTTTGTTGGAAATCAATTTGCATTATGTATTTCTTGGATGAATGGACCACTTGTGATGGGTTAGGTTAGGTCACGCTCACATATAAGTTATAGCAACGTGATCAATGCTCTGTCTCTATATTATTTATATTTTTATATAAATATTCCTTGGTTGGAGTAAGTTGAGACTTAACTGTGAACACCATTGTTTATTTTATAATTACTTTCATAAGGGATATTATTAGATAAAAAGAGTCTGTTTTAGTTTATAAAATTATACTAAATACTTTTGCTAATGCACTCATCTTTACAAAAAAAAAAGTTTTACTATCAAATTGATAAAATTATTTTGCTTTTAGGTTAACATGCATTTTTTTCAGAAGTTATTTATTATAAAACACTCTTTAAATTATAAAAAGTAACAAATGATGGTATAAACTGATCACATTTGAACTTGAAATGAAAAATATACAACCACATATTCAAATTTAATAATTTGAGGCAAAAAATAAATAGTAATATTTAAGACCAATTTGAACAATTTAAAATATTTAGGACGAAAATAAACTTAAAGAGTATACATTTAAGACCAATATGAACATTTGACCAGAAAAAGTAAAAAAAATAAAAAATAAGATCTTGCTGTCCTTTGTCCTTAATATTTTTTTTTCGTCGTGGTGGACTATTAGGATTGGTCCGGGTGAGTCATGAAGGACAGGTGTCAACACATTATTGGTTGGCCTCTTGGAGACACAAGTCACGTGTTGATTGAATTAGACAATATATTACATGTGTTCTCTCCAAATTATCTTCATACTAAAACGTTTCCTAAATGCATTGAGAGTTAAGACATTTTTTTTTTGGCCAATAGAGTTAAGACATTGATTAAGATAAAATAGATAATTGTTGTCAATTATCTTTGTAGATTGTTGTCAATTATATTTGTAGATGGTACTCACTCTTTCTTTTAATATTGTCATTTTCAATTCCTTTACTTGATATAATTTTCCTAATATTGTCATGTTTCTACAACTTATAAGTTTGACTGTTTGAACTTTGAAATGGAGATTTTTTCCCTAAATAACAAAAGGGATTGTATTAATTTGATTTAAAAGAAATATCGGAAGTTTTAAGACAATTGTATCTGTCAAAGTAAAAATGAAATTAAATCTTTAATCATACAATTATCAAAATTCAAAATCTTCAATTTTATGCTTAGCAAAGAAGGTGGAAATTAAGAGTCCAATTAATAGGTCATTGCAAAATGATGTAATTAAATAATAATAACAAAAATCCAAACCTCAATACTATATATGTCAACACAAGTAAGCATCAAGAAATAAGCCAAACATTTGAAAAGAGTCAATTAGCTATAAATGTGTAAATTTGAGAGAAACTAATAACTGATTAGTTGGAGTGATAAAATCCTTCAATTTCTATCCGTAAGATGTTGAATTCATGTCTTGTCAAAAATATTCTTATTGTGAGAATTTAAATTTCTTATAAATTTGAACAGAGATTAATCTTTATCTTTATACACTAAATACATAAGATATATTATGATCATTAAAAAAAATAACTAATAAATGTCTTTTTTGGTATAAAATTGGAAATAAATACAGAAACCATGCTTAAATGATTCAATTGAAAAAAAAAGGGTCAAATTTTCAAAACTTTTCCTTCTTCTCTAGTCTTAAAACAAATTAAATATTTTTTCTTGAAAACATGATTCCGAGATTTTTACATTTAGTAATAAATAATACCAAGACAATTATATAGGACAAAGGATCATTCTGGTCCTAAACGTATGTTCTAATGTTCATTTTGGTCCATTATGTTTCAAAATGTTTAAATTGGCCCTAGATGTTGGCAAAATATTCATTTTGGTCCTAAATATTGGTAAAATGTTTCATTTTGGTCAAAAACTATTGAATTTGTTCATATTTCTCTCGTCTCTCATTTCAAGTTCAAAGGACTAGTTAAGAGGAACTCGTAGTTTTGAATTCGTCGCATTCAAATTTGAAACGAGAGAGATAAGATCAACTTTTCTTGTTTGGCCATAAAACAAGCGGTCTACTTTTAGGTCTGATTTGACCTTATTTGCTGACGACCCCAATTGGACAAAAAAAGTGCTCTTCGAGAATAATACGTAGCTCTAAACTCGTCACATGTGAACTTGAAACAAGTCATATTCAATAGTTTGGGACTATAATGAAACATTTTGCAAACATTTAGGACCAATTTGAACATTTTAAAACATAATGGACCAAAATGAACATTAAGATATACATTTAGGACCAAAATGACCTTTAACCCAATTAAATTTGATGATATACGATGTGAACAAATCTATCTAAATTTTGCTTAGTTAATAATAATTTATCCAATTTGGAAGCTAGTGGTAGTAAGTAATTAAGAACGCTAAATAATATGCTATTGTCGCCTTTGAGTCAAGCGTATGTGAGTGAGTGAGATCTTTGCGTTTACAAGCCACCACACTGTACGAAAGACTCGCTTCCTTCCTTGTTTGAATGAAATTCTAACAAAACCATACTCATTCTGTTTTTGCGATAACAATCTTTAGTTTCACACTTCCACACTTTTTTTCTCCCCTTTTTGAGACCAACAAGATTGAAAATAATTCCTAATCGCAGGGTTTTTCCACGGCGTAGTTTAATTTTTCGAAGCTAATCAATCAATCCCTTTTGGAGATTTTTGGGAACCCCTGGGTTCAAAAATGAAGCTTCGGGGGTCGTCGCTAAGGTTTTTTCTAGGGTTTCTGTTGCTGACCTTCGTCCCCATTTCAATGGCGAGGTTTGTGGTGGAGAAGAACAGCTTGACGGTGACATCGCCGGACAAAATCAAAGGCACGTACGATAGCGCAATCGGGAACTTCGGGATTCCTCAGTACGGAGGTAGCATGGCTGGGAATGTGGTGTACCCGAAAGATAACCAGAAGGGTTGCAAAGAGTTCGATGAGTTTGGTATTTCCTTCAAATCGCGACCTGGAGCTCTTCCTACCATCCTTGTACTCGATCGTGGAAGTAAGAACTCTGTATTTTAGCGAATTTGCTTGTTTTGTTTGGGGTTGAGGTTCAATTAACTCTTTTTGCCTATTTGGGGGTATTACTCTGTGGCATTTGTTTGTGATTAGTAGCAGCTATGAGTTTTGTAGCTTGGGGTATGCTTTATTGTGCTTGTTCATAAGCTCAAGTTAGTTGATTTGTCGGCTCAAGTTATGCCGTTTTGCATGTACACCATATTATGCAATTTTTGCTCGTTCTTTTTCATTGTACGAGGTCTCGTTTAAATCAGATTTTGTTAACTTATACACAAATTTTTTTGAGTGGGAAGAAAAAAATCAGAGAGAAGAAACAAGTTGTTACGCTTTTGAGTTTATTTTGGATGGTTTGATACCCAAAGGTAGGCCTTTCGTTTTTATGTGACAATACGCCTACTCATTTGAATATGTTATTTGCTTTAAGACGTGCTCTGTTTATGAGTTTGAGATCAGAGGTTCACGTTTTCCGAAGGTATTTATTCTATTAACGAGTCTGTTTCGTTAACTTGTTTGTCTTATGTCTTCTTCAATGCAATAGTAGTTGGTTTCTTCACTTATTTATTTAAGAGTGGGGAACCCTCCTCATTTGAGTAGCTTGCTATACATTTATTAACACTTGGATCTTTTGTCCAAGGACGTGGTCTTAGTGATTTTTATGTTCTTTTCAGGTTGCTTCTTTGCTTTAAAGGTCTGGAATGCTCAGAAGGCTGGAGCATCTGCAGTTCTTGTTGCGGATGATGTTGAGGAGCCTTTAATAACAATGGATACACCTGAAGAGGATGGATCATCTGCAAAGTATATAGAGAACATAACAATACCGTCTGCTCTCATTGAAAAAAGTTTTGGTGAAACACTAAAGAAAGGCATAAGTGGTGGTGACATGGTCAACGTTAATCTTGACTGGAGAGAGGCTGTTCCCCACCCAGATGATCGTGTTGAATATGAACTGTGGACCAACAGCAATGATGAGTGTGGGGTTAAATGTGATATGTTGATGGAATATTTAAAGGATTTTAAGGGTGCAGCACAGATACTGGAGAAGGGTGGCTACACGCAATTTACACCACATTATATAACTTGGTACTGTCCCCAGGCCTTTACGTTAAGCAAGCAATGCAAGTCCCAGTGCATAAATCATGGAAGATATTGTGCTCCTGATCCCGAGCAGGACTTCAGCACAGGGTATGATGGGAAGGATGTGGTTATTGAAAATCTAAGGCAGCTATGTGTTTACAAAGTGGCAAATGAAACCAAAAAGCCCTGGGTGTGGTGGGACTATGTGACTGATTTTCAAATTAGATGCCCCATGAAGGAGAAAAAATACAATAAGGAATGTGCAGATTCTGTTATCAAATCACTTGGTAAGTAAATCACCATTTGCACATTGCTTATCATGTTTTCTTAGAATGCTGCTATGCTGGATATTGACAATGATATTTCAAATATTTTTATTTTGAATCTGCAGGTCTTGATAATAAGAAGATTGAGAAGTGCATGGGAGATCCAGATGCTGATTCTGAAAACCCTGTTTTGAAAGAAGAGCAAGATGCTCAAGTACTTCCATTTTTTTTTCCTTAAATTAATTACTCTTTTATTCCATTAGTTATATTTGTTTAGCTTTCTAGGACTGCCTCTAAAGAACTACTTTTTTTCAGGTTGGGAAGGGTTCACGAGGTGATGTCACCATTTTGCCCACTCTCGTTGTCAATAATCGACAGTATCGAGGTTTGTCATTTGTGCCTTGTGTGATATATGATGATATTGAAATATGCATATATATATATATATATTTATATATATATTCCTGAGATTTTTTCTTTCAGGAAAATTGGAGAAAGGTGCTGTTCTGAAGGCTATATGTTCTGGCTTTGAGGAAACTACTGAACCAGCTGTTTGTTTGAGCACAGGTATATCTTCAAATTGTTTTTGGTATCATGAAAATAAATGTTTCTCTGTTATCTTGTTAGTTCTGGACGTGATCTTTTTTTCCTGGATGACATGTTTTTTTCTTGGCAGATGTGGAGACAAATGAGTGCTTGGATAACAACGGTGGTTGTTGGCAGGATAATGTGGCGAACATCACTGCTTGCAAGGTATTTAGACTAGATAACCTGATCTATTCTGGTACTAGTTAATATATACTCCTAAATACTGATTGGTATATTTACTCAGGATACATTCCGTGGACGAGTATGTGAATGCCCACTTGTTGATGGTGTGCAGTTCAAAGGAGATGGTTATACTACGTGTAAAGGTTAAAATACTATTCAATTTTCTCTTTCGTCTGCATAAATCTCATCATGATATTTTCTGATAATGATGGACATGATCCTTGGAATGGAATATTAAAATAGGAACAAACACAAAAAGATTAAATGAGAAGCATACTTATTATTCATTGAGATCTGCTTTTAGTTTGCTGCTGACCGTTTTATTTACATTAACCTCTTCAAATTTTTCTTTTGATTATCTTTCTTCCATCCATTCCAAGTATGTACTTTAAATTGGGATTGATTATCTGGAATCAGATAACCTTGTCTTTTCCTATTTTTAGATCATTAAACATCTGAGTACTTACCTAAGCTCAAAATTCTTATGTTCTCTCTCTCTCTCTATATATATCTTGTTCTTTCCTTCAGGGACTTTTTTTTGGGGGGAGGGGAGAAACAGGGGAGATTTGGATTTTAAATCAGGATGGGCAGTAACACAATAATATCAACTCTAAAATTTTGCTTATCGACTTTAATGGTAACATATATCAACTCAAAGGGGCTTTTCTTCTCCAAGAAATACAAGCCACATATGATATTTGGATATATTTCAGTATTTGGGTGCTTGTTAATTTGTTGATGACACAATGTTATTTAAATCATCATTTGTGTGGACTAAGTTTTGCTGCCATAAAATTAAAATTCTTTAACCCTTGAGTTGTGGACATTTTGGGCTTACTCTTTAGACTGGTTCCTTAGGTGGTTAACTAGTATCTTTTTCTTTATCTCGCTCTCTTATCAGTAGGTAAAGCAAATGTGATTCTTTTGTCCTTACATAATGATAATGTCAATTATTCTGGTTTCTTCTGGGTTTTCAGCCAGTGGACCTGGGAGGTGCAAGATAAACAATGGAGGCTGTTGGCATGAAGCCCGGAATGGACATGCATTTTCTGCTTGTTCGGTTAGCAACTTGAGTTTCTTCAACTCGTTATTTTATTCCCATCATATAGCAGTTAAAATTCTATATTTTGTGGAGCTGATAAAAATTGTTTGACTCACGAGCAGGATGATGGAGAGGTTAAATGCCAGTGTCCTCCAGGGTTTAAAGGTGATGGAGTAAACAATTGTGCAGGTGAGAGGTGCTGATATTATTAATATATATATATATATATGTGTGTGTGTATTTCTTCACTTAGACCATAACCTTGTTAATTTTTATTAGCCAGGACATCAACGTAAAATTGATGCATGTATCATCAATAAAATTCCAGACCTTATTTTTCTAAAATTTTTGTCAAGCTTAAGTGGAACATGTTCATCCACAAATTGAAGTGTGAAAACCAATGGGAATGGGTACCATGGCTAACTATTTTAATTTTTATACTAGGACCGCTTGACTACTTAAAGCTTGTCACCTAGATAAAAATTGCATTACGATAACAACTGCTTCCCATCATATATAATGTTTTGTTGTGTATGTACAACCATTTGTATAGTTAAAATCCTGATATGAAGCACTCTAAAACTTATTTCAATTTCCACTTGAGGTCAATAGAAATGGCATAGTAGACGGCTACACTGCAGGTTTCAATCGAAGTTAAAGCTGAGTAAACCATGATTTCATTAGTCAATTGAAATCTTTCTTGAAGGTGTACTAAGAACTTTTCAAACTATTATTTCTTGTCATGTGTGAAGTAATTGTGGATTTTTGTTTTTGGACATGCATGGTGAAGTAGATGGTGTTGACTTCTAAGTGAAGTCTGAGTGAAAAACCTAGAGATCTCTGATACAATTTGAAAATTCAAAATCTGAGTGTGAACTTTTAATTCATTTTTACAGATATTGATGAGTGCAAAGAGAAGAAAGCGTGTCAGTGCCCTGAATGTAGCTGCAAGAATACCTGGGGGAGTTATGACTGCAGTTGTAGTGGAAATCTTCTGTATATCAAAGACCATGACACCTGCATAAGTGAGTCCATTACACTTTTTGTTTTTCTCTCCCTCTCTCTCAGGCATGTACTTTATTTAGACATGGTTTCATGTTTCCTGGATAATCTGCAGGTAAAACAGCCAGCGAGGGAAGATCTGCATGGGCTGCTTTTTGGGTCATTTTACTTGGCTTAGCTATTGCTGCTGGTGGGGCATATCTTGTGTACAAGTATAGAATAAGGGTAAGCTTGTTTCATTTTATCTAACTAGTGATATTATCTGATATTTCTTAATGCTAAAGTTCCATAGCATTACAGCATACTTCTTTGGAAGCAAATCCACAAACAACATTCCAGATTATCTGGACTTCTGTTAAAATTCCAAATTGGAGGAAATGTAGGTGTGACTAGTGTCTTTGATGTCAAGCATCAACCAAGATGCTTGTATCTGGTATAGCCGTATAGGTTGGTAGTTAAGATGATTGGTGTCATACTGTCATCTGAGATATTGAGAGACATACAAATACAATGACTTCATTTTTTGTGGTATCTCATACTCAAAAGCTGCATAGGAATCTCTCATCCCACCACTTCAGCTAGCCTAACTTTCACAGAATGTCAAATTGTTTTACTTTCTATTTCAACTTTCATTGCAGTATATCAAACAATCTCCTAGTGTTAAAATAGCCTCATATTGGCATTAGTTGAGGAAAATGATTTAAGTTCAGTTGGTTAAAATTTCACTGGTAATTTTGTGGTTGGTTTTGCAGCAATACATGGATTCCGAGATCAGAGCTATCATGGCACAGTATATGCCCTTGGACAGCCAAGGAGAAGTCCCAAATCATGTCAATGATGAAAGAGCGTGAGAAGAAGACCATATCAATCTCTAAGGATCTCATGGATGAGGCTTTTGCTATTTCCTTTGTGAGCCCATTCAGAATTCTGAGCATTGAGTTTATATATGACTGTATCATATGAACAGTAGAATACTCAGAAAGTTGTCCTGCGTTTTTTTTTTGTTGGGAATGTAGCAGCCTGATGTATTCTGGAAAGGCTGAATCTTTGACCAAGGAATTTCACTAGAGTCTAGGATTTTTTTGCTTACAAGACATGTTGTTCAGTACGTTTGATGAGATTGTAATTTGTAATTTTCTTTTCTGGTTCCTTATTTTGAGATGGCCTTTCTTATGCATGTGACACTTTGTAGGGCAAGTGTATGGAGTTTGGATCCCTGATAATTTGTAGTTACCCATTATAGAGTCTTCCATTCAAATGGGTCTCTATACAAAGATGTTTATCGCCTTTCAGATTTGACATATTTAATTTCCTAATATGTTTAACATGGGTTAAGAATTTATCAAGAACATATCGAGGGTATTTTTAACAACGTTTCAATTAACAGACCAATCATTGAATTGGTGATGTAACTCTGGTTGAAGATGATTCAGTTGTAAGGTCTAAGGGTGTTCGTTGGGTGGTTTGGGTGGTTTTAAACAAGATTTTTAGCCGAATCGCTCACATTGGTTTGAAGTAATTCTTAACCAAGTGGTTAAAAATAATTTGCTTAACCAAACCAAATCAAACCAATAAATAGGCGGTTTGGGTGGTCGGTTTGAGCGGTTAAAAAATTTATTTATTGTTTCTATTAATTAATGATAAAATTAGAAAGAAAAAAATAGTGTTTAGGAGTAGTAAGTAAAATTTATAGAATAGATAAAAAAATGACAAACAAGATTAGAGATTTGAGAAAATAAAATTGTAAAGACTAAATAATAGTAGTTAATTATTGACTAAAGTGACAAACTTTTATGATTCAGTAAGATGACATAATTAAAAATATGATAAAATTAAATGATTATAAAAAATTAGTAATTTTTCATAAAATAAAGAAAAATATTTTTGTTGATATTATTTTTATCGTCAGAATAAACTTGTGCTAATTATATAATTTAATTTATTTTTATCTTCATATAACATTGTCAGAATCCGTTTTAGGGATTGGCGACTTACCTTGAACTAATTCAGGGCCTGTTTGGCAGCCCCTATATTGTAATCCAATCCTAATCCAATCTCATCTCATTCTAGGATTGGATGAACAGTACTGGATTTGATTTTTATTGAACCCTCCATCTCATCTCATCTCATCCAAATCATCATCCCATCCAATTTTCTTTTACATTTACTAATCTACCCCTATTCATATACCTATATTTACCTACACTTTAATAAAATAATAAAATATGCAGATGGGCAATTTGGGAATTTCCATACTGTCAGTGGCAATTTCGTAATTACAGTTGCCTTTTATGCTTTATGCGCTGAACCCTACCGAGTTTCGAGTTCCCTTATCATCATCGCTGCCGTCTGGATTCGTGGATGCTGCCGTGTCGTCGCTGTCGTCGCCGCCGTCTGGGTTTGGGTTGCCGTCGTGTCCTCGCTGTTGTCGCTGCCGTGTGGCTTGTCGTCGTGGTGTTCTCGTTCTCCTCGTCTCCTTCTCTTCGTCGTCGTATCGCTTCACATTCCAGGGAAGATTGAAGGCGAGTTTTCTCCTCTGTTTTCGTTTAACTTTTATCTTCACTGTGAAACTTTCTCTGAGTCACTCTTTGAAGCTTCTCAGAAATTCGAATCTGCAGAAATTCTCCTCGTCACTGTTGGGTATAATTTTTTTTCCTGGATCGAGATTTTAGGGTTTTTGTCCTCTGTTTTCGTTTAAAATTGAAGTTCTGTTTATGTTGAGGAAAAAATTATGTTGCTCTTCTTTGCTTTATAATTTCTGCAATTAATGGTTTGAACTTTTGTCTAAACTGCATGACTGCGATATTACTATACATTTGATGTTTTTTTTTATCTTGAGAGGATGTTAAATTGTTGAGATGATCATGCTTATTCAAGTTCAAATTAATGCCCGCAAGGTGATTGATGAAATGCCTCAATGAGTTTTTGCCTGGTTTTCTTACGTTGTGTTCCTTGGATAGAATTTTTAATTAGACATAGGTTTGATTCTTACTGTGCATATATTCATGTTGTATAGAATTTATTTTTCTCTTGTTACAATTGATGGGTGTATAGAATATGCTTAGTGATAACTGATAAGTTTAATAGCATTCTTTGTTTAAGTATTCAAAGTGCTTAGTGACCATGCTCAAGTTATTAATGTCTTTCTAATACTTATGAGCTTTGGAAGCCAAATGAAGGAGTGTCTTGACGAAGCCAGGCGCGGCTAGGGTAGAGGGCGTCGCTGAAGGAGATGAATGTGAGGGAACAAAGACAAAAGGGAAAGGGGAAAGCGTGTGAGATGTGTTCAGGAAGCCCCCATGTGTTGCTTTTCTTTTTCATCGATTGAACAAAAAAAAAAAAAGAATAACGGTTATATTTTTGTAGGGAGCAAATACTAAAGGGTTAAAAGGTTAATTTGGTCCTAAATGTTTGTTATAATGTTCATTTTGGTCCACCATTAATCATTTTGCTAACATTTAGGACCAATTTCAACATTTTCAAATATTAGTCCATACATGGAGGACCAAAATGAACCTTTCACCACACAATTTATTAGAATTTAGTGTTGTTTTGTAATTTGCTATTTGGTCCTCAAACTATTATTTGTTATTTTTTTGTATTTGAATTTCATAAATAGACC
>QANZ01003540.1:49060-78572 GCA_003254925.1 Chamaecrista fasciculata
ACTTTGGTACCCTGTGGTTTGACCCTATTTCACTTTGGTACCCTGTGGTTTGAAACTTGACACTTTGGTACCCTGTGGTATTCTCCATTAACACTTTGGTACCCTTTGGAGTTATTTTGTAATTTTAACCATGATAAATTTTGCAAAAATTACATATTGATCCCAAAAAGTTTTTAAAAAATTACAAATAGGTCCCTAGATACATATTATCTAGGGACTAAAATGAAAATTTTAAAAAAAATTAAGGGGTCAATATGTAATTTTTGCAAAATTTATTATGGTTAAAATTACAAAATAGCTCCAAAGGGTACCAAAGTATTAAAGAAGAATACCACAGGGTACCAAAGTGTCAAGTTTCAAACCACAGGGTACCAAAGTGAAATAGGGTCAAACCACAGGGTACCAAAGTGTAATTTACCCAAAATATTTTGCAACATCTAAGTAGTTTAGGAATTTAAAATGACACTACTCTTTAAAATTAAACGAATTCATAACAAGAACTCACAATAATAAATAGGATATAATCAGTTCGAGTCGATCGTGTCACAAAAATTATGCTCAAAAGATAATTCACAATCTCCTAATAATGGTTTAAGAAGCTAGTCACTCTCCAAGATAAAATGAACTCTTGTAGTTTATATAACAATAAAAAGACAATAATTCAGTAAGTTAACTTTGAGTAGGTACATCATATTTTGATCAAAATAGCCAAGGTATATTAAGAAATAAAACATAGACGTTGGGGCTAATTAAAACATTTTAATTAATTTTACATGAACTTTTATACTCATAAACAGAATTTAAAACTATAGATCATCAACATTGAGATAAACAATTAGATCATAAAATAATTAATGATGTGATTAACATCAAAAAAATTTTGTAAAACAGCTCAAAGTCTTGTCTACACAAGCATGGGGTGGGAGAGGGAGGCACCATCCATTTTTAATAATGGTAAATTACATTTGGTACCATGTGATTTGATCATATTTTACTTTGGTACTCTATGATTTAAAAAATGACATTTTGGTACCCTGTGGTATTTTCCATTAACACTTTGGTATCCTTTGGAGTTATTTTGTAATTTTAATCATAAAAAATTTTGCAAAAATTACATATTGATCCCAAAAGTTTTTTAAAATTTTCATTTTAGTCCCTAAATAATATGTATCCAGGGACCTATTTGTAATTTTCTGAAAATATTGGGGGTCAATATGTAATTTTTGCAAAAATTTTTATGGTTAAAATTATAAAATAGCTCCAAAGGGTACCAAAGTGTTAATGTAGAATACCACAGGATACTAAA
Source organism: Chamaecrista fasciculata (assembly GCA_003254925.1). Taxonomy (NCBI): domain Eukaryota; kingdom Viridiplantae; phylum Streptophyta; class Magnoliopsida; order Fabales; family Fabaceae; genus Chamaecrista; species Chamaecrista fasciculata. Next base: position 50,367 of record QANZ01003540.1, read on the forward strand.
GTGTCATTTTTTAAACTATATGGTACCAAAGTGAAATATGATTAAACCACAAGATACCAACCAAAGTATAATTTACCCTTTTATTAATGATTACCCATTGTTGACTCAAACTTATATATAGGAGATTTACTTTTTTCTCTATTTAATTATATTGTTTATTTTCACATCTTAACTTATAGTTTTGACTTTTCTTTAATCTCAGCAAATGTGAGATTTTATTTGACTTATAAAAATTTATTGGATCATCATATATATTGGACTCATAATTGAGTAGAGAGAGCATTATGATTGGCTAATACAACTTGTGCTTTAATTTAGTGCTACATATTCCGAACCAAATCAGAGAAAATAAAAATAATATTATGGAATAATGCATGTAATATATAAAAACTTAATTTTTTGCTGATGAACCTGAAAGTATATATATCCATGAATCTTCTGATTTCTTTTTTCAATAATTATTGTCGACTATGTAATTTATTATATTAAATATTACCTAACTCATGCTCGCTTATTCCCTAACACATAAATCTCAAACAAAAAACAACAATATATATTTTAATCTTTGATATATATATTTAATTCATTACATCCAATTTAGAATTCTTAAAAAAAAAAATCAAATTAGTCATCATAATAATAACATCAATGTTAATTATGTTTTTTTTTTTTATATTGACAGAATATCAACAAAGATTGAGTTTGATGAAAATTATTAAGTCTCTCACAACGTAGTGATTGTTAGAAGAGATAATCAGATTTAATATTTGACAGTATTTCAATAAGATTATCTCTAATGAAAAATACTTATTAAAAATTTGACAAAATAAAAATAAAATACCTTTAAGGATGATAGATATGTGTAATGTAACCTTTAAATAAACATCTGAAATTATTTCAGTAAAACACTCATGCCCAAAACTCATCATGCATGTATGTTTGCCTTTAAAAAATCAATTAAATCGCGAATCATCGGTTAAATATATCAAGATAGAGGTTCCAATCCATTGAACGAAGTTAAACAGACCGAAAAGTATTAAGAGTCAAGATGATTGAGGTTAATTGTTTTTTCTTTATGAAAAAAAAAAGGTAAATGTTATTCAGGACACCTTAAGCTATAAAAGTGAGATATTATGTATAATATGTTCAGAAATAATCTAGCTAGCTTGATTGATGACATATTAACATCAAAGTGCAGAATCCTCAGATTAATGGTGCTATCCTATATATGACAAATCCTACTCGCAAGAACTTGAATTAATATATAAATATATATAATGCCAGCGAATAAACTGATTATTAAACAGGAGAAGAATTATGTGGCATCATCTAAGAAATATAGTAAATGAGTTTCTGAAAGATATTGACAACTCAATCAGTATAAAGTTAGGTTTTTTTTTGTCTGAAACATAATTCATTCAAAAGTAACATTAAACAAGATATCAACTAACGAAGGTGGGGGGTTCCAACCCATCCAAGAGGACAGCAGGCAAACCCAATGGCTGCTCTAAAAAAAGACATAATCAGACTCAAAGCAACAATAATTATTTGATAAAACACCACCGTGGAAGCAAAACAAGAAACGACGCCGTGGAAGTACCTGACAAAAAAAGAACCCCACCGAGCATCCAAACACTAGAACCAAACCAAGAAGTCGTTGTGGAATGCCTAGTCCAGAGCCGTCGCCACAGAGAAAGCTACACCAGATCGACGTCGTGAGAGCCTTGATTCAGAGAACGCTGCCACCACAAAACTCTAGAAAAAAAGTAACAATCTCATAGAGAGAGAGAGAGAGAAAGAGAGAGAGAGAGAGAGAGACCCTCACGAAAGAGGAATTTTAACACTGCCTAGACGGAGGGTCAATCACCGATGTGCAGGAAAATAAAGGAGAGACTACCACCGTCGTAAGAGTGGCAGCCCGACAGCGCCTCTGCAAAGAACGCGAGGGAGAGAGAGCAGAGATAAAAGTAGGCTATATGTAGAAGAAATATTCGGAACTTTAACTTTCTACCTATTGGAAAATATGATGTTAAGGAACCCTTTGCGATACAAAGTTAGTTTAACTTTACACATTTTAATTTATCAAATTAAAGTAGTGGAATTAATGGAATTATTATGGTCTTACAAATTACTTTCTGAAAATTGGCCTTAAAAGGTTAAATTAATTACCTATTCTTTCCATGATTTTTAAGGATTAAACTATTAGAATATTTAAATTATATTTTTGTCAATTCATTTCTTTTTTAGAGACTAAATTATATATTTACTCAAAAATTAATATTGATACAAAAGAATGATTCAATGTAATTATATATATATAATTAGAATAAATATTTATGCAAATAATTCAAAATATTGTTTCTTTATATATTAGTATATTACATATAATGGAATGTTGATTTTACTTTAATACTGTATAGATATATATATTTGCTCCTCTGCGTCTTAACTAATTTATACATAATATTTCTCCCATTCTATTTGCGTTCTCTCTAATTTCTTTATGTTACAGTAAGGGTAATAATTTGTTTTTTCATTAGACAAGATTAAGATTTCATTATTAATGTAACAGTAAATTAAAGTAATTAAATTTTTAAATAACATTTTTTTTCTATAAACCAAGAACATCCATCGTCGGGAACAGTGATTAATCTCTCCGCCGCGAGTCCTTTACTTAAGGATAAACGGTTGGCCACATAATACTTTCCATTCTCAAAGGTAGGATTCGAATCCACCAATTGATTTTTTAAATAACATTTTGGTACTATGTGTATTATGTAAAACATTAACCTCGTTGATAAGAAATTAAACAAGTTTCAATGAATGTTTATATATATATATATAAATATCAACCTAGTAAAAAGTTTCTAATTAACAAAAACTGGTACCATAATGCAAATATTATATCAAACCTAATTGAAATTTAACTTAATAAATATTTAGAAATAAATAAACTGAGTACATACATGTATCAACTTTCTGATCTTGCTTCTTCCTCGCATATTTTTTCAAAAAACAAAAATAAATTGGATGGTCGGTAAAATACAATACATCACAGAAATAGAGCCCATGCAAGTCAATGAAGGCGACACTTTTACTACTACTATATATACTCTTGCTTCTAGAATCGCTCTCTCTCTCTCTCTCTCTGGATTGACTTTTTAATTTCAGTATCTCTTTTGTTTAAAGAATTGACTTTCCATATGTCAACACATAAACCTACCCAAGTCAAAAGAGAAGCACTTTTATATTTGCTACGCATTTGAATTTGATGTGCTTTAATTCTTTTTTTAATATTTGGATAGTCAACTTTAGTTCGAAATTCAATTAAGTATTCATTGAATATGTCTAGCGTTAATAGCTTTAAAATTTTGTGAAGTTCACTTAAAAGTCAAAATGATGTATAATGTATTATTATTACTTTAATATTTAAATTGACTTTGACTTATAGGGGCTCAGCTGGCAGGAAATGGCATTAATTAGAAAGTATATTTTGTAATCTTGAGCCTTTAACAGAACAGGTACGTGAAAATTGTAGAAGCTTTTTACTTAGGTAGATCAAGAAGCTTTTTACTTAGTGCACTATCACAGGTTTAAATTCTAAAAAATGTTTAATTTTATGGGTCAACCCGTAAGTAATGATATTGTGAATTCATCTGTTCTTGGCATAGATTACATATAATTGATCAAATGAAAGAGGTAAGTTAATTAAGGTATGAAAAACTAATCCATACACTACCAAATTACTTTACACTTCGGACGATTAAATCAATAGTTATGGAGGACTAAGAATGATAGTAGCAAGTAAAGTGCGTATAATTGTTATGGTTTTTTGAGTTTTTATATGTGAGGGGATGTGAATCAATAGTTTAATATCCCTATGATGTATTTCAGGAGCATATTTCAAAACACTATGAGCTAATTCATAATTTTAGTGTCTAATGAGTGAGTTCAACCGAAATTTTCAGAATTGTAAAGATGGCATCACGGTTCTTTAAAATATTCATATCTATATCAATTTACTTGTTTAAAAAGAAATAATTATCATCAATTGAATCTCTAAACTTTAAAACTTTAACAATTTATTTTTTGGGAAAGCGGTAACCCCCTCAAATTATAACAATTTCCTCAAATAATAACAATTTGTTTTTGGAGGCGAGATTTCTGATATTTGGATAACAGAAGAATACTTAAGAAAGATTTAGGGCGTGTTTGATTTTGTCTTTGAAAAACAGTTTTATGTTTTAAAAAACAAAAAATACACATTGTTTGTTATTTTTAAAACCAAAAAACTATTTTGAAAAACAAAATCAAACGCGCCCTTAAACTTGGAGGAGTGATCATTGATACAGTTGTGGGATCATTTCTTTAAATATTTCTTTTCTATCAAGCTTTTTATAGTACAGCCAATTCCAAGCAATGGTTTGATCTGTCTTGACAAGTTTATCATAGATTAACCACCCATCATCCAAACCATATAGCACAGAAACCTACTAATTATTACTTTGTGCATACCAGGATAACAATTAAGAAAAAGAATAGTTGGGGAAAATACGTACTTGAATAACCTCTGTAAAATATATTGCATACCTTTTCATGACATTGGTTTGAACAGGAAGTTACAGACCAATCTGGCATGACTAGGAGTTTATGAATCAATAGTTGGGGCAAAATAAGGTTCCAAGGACTCTTGATAATTACAGTGAACTGATTAAGAAAACAATATGTATTAACTCTTCTCAAATGGACACCAAAACTGAGGGCAAGAGCAGAGCTAAAAGATAAGGATTTTATGCAACAAATTGCTGTCAGTCATCAGATTTCAAATGAAAATTTATCTATCATTCCCTTGTATGGTTGAACTATAACAGCAACTAGTCCAATCAAAGGAGCCAAAGAGATAAGCAGAGAGAACCAGTCACCAACAATATTTAAAAAGGGAGCAACTCAACATGTGATTTTTAGAACATTGTACATAACCTCTACTCCTCATTAGGAAGCTCTTCACCAGGACCCCGTTGCACTAGTCTGTAATACAATATACCCATAGTTGCCAAGCATGCCCTGCATATGAACATGATAACTTCATCAGTTAAGAGAATATCGTCTTGCACTCCATGCCATATTGAAACTCTTCAAATCTATATAACTGAGGTTTCATATATCATCTATGACCATGAATCATAGCATATACATCTGTACTATGATAGAACTCTTGCTCGTGTGAGAGAATGGAGAGAATAGTCCACATTAAAATATCCGACATTGTTGGTGAAATTACTAAGTAACAAAAATTCAAACGGCAGGCTGTTTGACTGCATCAACCATAGAATACAAACAATTAGCAGCAATTAAGTGCCAGCATATTATTTACCCACTGCTTTCCTTTTACACTAAATATTATTATTCCTCATTAAATATTACTAGAGACTCAATTAACATTGACAGCAGAAAAATCAGGTCCTTCAAAATTTGATCATTGTCCTCCTTTAATAAGTTCCTGTTATGATATTAAAATAGATATATAGAGAAGCAAGATACATACATAATTGCAATCATGAGAAGAATTTTTCTAGGGTCCATCCTTGATGATCTTTGATGTCGAGCTCGGCCTTCTGAGGCTTCATTTGCATTCAGTGAATCTTTTCTTGTTGGTGCAGTCACTGGCAGCGTAGGTAGAGCACTAGACCAGAAAGGAAGCAAAGCTCTAAGAAACTTATGGCGGAATGGACCTAGACTTGCAAAGATGAAGGTTAGAATTAGTAAATTGAACAAGAGAAGAGTTTATTTTTTCAGGAAAGAAAAGGTTAAATTTTCATTATGAACATATTACCTCTTCTTGTATACTTTTTACGATTCCCATCTTCATCATCAGCATAATAAGGAACTTCAGAATTTTGCCTCTCAACATGGAGTGAGCCTTTCCTCGTGGTAGCACTAGGCTGAATCATTTAGAAAGATGAGAATAAGATTATGAGTTGACAGTGTGAATGAAATTTTGGATGCAATAACTGGAGCAAAAATCTCTTACAGCAGTAGGACTTGAGGCTTTCATGAAATTCCCTGCTGAGGTAGGACCATCTATCTCCACAATATCTGTCACTGTAAGTGTAGAAGGTCCTTCTACTGAGTTCGAGTTTGTTATATTTTCCCTATTAATCAATGGATCTGAAGCAAATGCAGGTGGAGGACTGCGGGATTCTGTGACTGACAGTGAAACTGGATGATTTCCTAAGACATTCTTTTCCATACCAGTCTGCACAAAAGACATACTAAATATATTCAGAAGTCTATTAGTATAATGAAATGAAAAGGGATTCTTTTAATGGAAAATAATTCTGGGTGCAAAGAACGAGATCCACTACTTATTAACCAAAATATACATGCATGTTTGCATAGAAAATCAATGGACAACTTTTCTATTGCAATATATGCACACAATTCATTATCACAATCATTACTACATACAAATATTGTCCAGTCTCCATTTACTAAGAAATCAGATATAGTGACTTAAAATGCTTGCATCAAGATGGTAAATGATTGCACTAAACACCATTTCCCCAATGGTCAACCATGAGGTTGCCGAACAAAAATGAAATTCCCCATAGGATAAACTACTCGTACCCAAGTTTATGAATAGTCCAAGCATGGAAAATCTATACCTTTTAATGGTGTGCTATGCAGTGCAGCTATAACTAATCTAGTCCAGAATAACAGTAATACACAAATAAAATAACTGCATTAGAAACTCAACTCATACTTCTAGCATAATTCATAGTGACTCCAGCAATGTGGCATGTAGCACCATGCATTCTTTGAAATTTACCACTTTGATACATTAAATTTCAAACTAGTGCAACGAGTCCTACTGAAGAGCTTCCTAATGATGAATATTTTCCTATTGTATATATTATTCAATTTTGATTGGCAAGGCAGTTCCTTATTTTGGCCATATTTTCATGTGGCACATGCAACACTACAAAGAATTTGCTATGCCAAGAGTTCTATATGGCACAAGTAAAGCCATATAATGCAGCACAACTGCACAAGTAAATCTATCACTCTACAACATGAAATTAACAAATAAGGTACAAAAATACTAACAAAAGTTTTTGTGGTTGGTTTGATAAATCCTTAGCCTGGAGACTCTCGATGCCAACATTTCACATTCCCTTAAATTTTCTTAGAGAATGTAATAAAACAATTCATGAGATGAGGCTTTACTTAACAGCTAAAGCTTTTCCATGAAGTAGTTCTTGACATAATATCATAGCTTCTATGACCAAATGATCATGCTCTTCACTACTCCCCATTCTCCTAATTAAGATTAGCTTTCAATAAATGGTATAGCAGGCATGTGCCTTGTCTACACTTGAGCACAAAAGGCTTTTCATGCGAGGGAACATGTTGAAGAACAAGTATTATAATAAAACTATTGAGGGGTCTTCACTTACTAGCTCAGGCTTTTAAATTTAACTGGTCATTGATAAGCCTTGGCTCTATCCATCCTAAAACATCTAAATCAATTGTCACAATTCCAGTAAATTTCTAGCTAGTCATTGCTTAATATTCTACCAATAATACCATCAAAGTCCCTATGCATTTCACATCCACAACCAAGACACTCACAATGATGTACTACAGTATAGTTTACACTATGAGGTAGCCCTATATTTAGTCAATAAAGTAACCATATTATTATCTTGCAAAAGCATAAAGAAAGATTTCATCAAGAACCTCATACATCACCTGCATGATAGCTTCCTTCAACATGGAATGAAGTCGAGATCCTGAATCTTTCACACTTTTGGGCGGCCATATCTACATGCAGCAAATGAAACTTTACAGCATTCACACAAAATATAAATAAAGGCATAAAATCTGCAGCACAAGGGCCAGAAGGAAGCTCATAAAGGAAAAATCATGATTTCAGCAAAATTATCATTCGTGTGGAAGTTACATGTAGCTAAAAGAGCACTGATTTTTTAACCCCACGATACTTCTATTTGACTAGCATGTCAGACCTCAAAGACAAACCATTAATCAATGATTTTGAGTTTTGAGGGGTAAGGCCCTATTAAAGAACAGAAAAAGCCACGAACTTATGTATGGTTATATAATATTTTCTCAGAGTTCTTCTACAAGAGCTTTCTAAAAGGTACAATGAAAAGGAATACTTTACTAGGCATTTGTGACAATAATAAATTTATAATGCCTATAGTGATGAATGTAATTAATTTTAATTTAATATAAATATAAAATATAAACATCTTTTTTTGTCAAATACTTGGTGAACATAGATAATAAGGTTCTCTTTGACCTTTAGGAAGTGTAAAATAAAGTTCTTTCAGGTATATTTTCTGTATAATGTTTATCATTTTCACTTTACACATTATAACAATATTTGAAAGAAATCAAGCTATCAACCAAATTTCTGCTCCAAAATAGTGGCTTTTGTAACATTTGTACTGAACATGATGTTTTTTACCCTATTTAAATAATATACCTTCTTCAGAGTACCTACAACATGGCATCTTTTCAAAAGGCACAACATTCCCAAACTGAGCCTAAATATGGACATTATTTCTGGATTTTCTTTCAATTACTTAATATTCAAGAAAACGGGAGTCAACAAAAAGAAAGAGAGGACAGTAATGGATAGGGGAAAATGACATTTCTTTCCCCCTTTTGGGTGTGAGCAATAACCCCAAAAAAAATTTCAAAAAAGAATATATACACTAGTCCACTGTTAGAACCACAAAATCTTATGGAAGAAAAAAAAAATCAGTAGAGGTAAGTCTTACCGAAGTGGAACATGAAGGACAGACATATCCTGCTGGTGCAGTGTGCGGAGGAAAACTCTTGACATGCGAGACCAAGCAGCTTGTGTGAATAACATCTATGTAATCATATTATAAAATTCAGCATGGGTTTCAACAGGTTTTCCTTTAAACACATAAAGAAGCAAAATCACATACGTAAGCAACCAAGTCGAGTAGTAAGGGAACCAGCCCCCTCATCAAGAGCAGCTTGACATTGACAGCATTTAGGAGGCCAATCATACTCCCCATCTATAACCCATTCTGAATATGTTCGAACCTATGAAAGATGGCAATTGGCAAGAGTAAGTTCAGAAACTCTAGGTTTTACACCATAATTTGGCCTTCCACAAGAGACCTAGTCCAAATGAAAAACCTTAAGGGATACCCCTTAATAAACTCTCCAAAATAACTTAAGCCAAAATTAGAATGATCTATAGCCTATTACCACGATTGGAAAACTGAAGTTACACACACACACACACACACACACATATATATATATATATATATATATATCATAAAAACACTGTAAGTTATAATTGAAAGAGTTCCAGGCCATGTTAGCATTAATCTGAAATTGATTAACGATAAAAATTGAGAACTTACCACGCAGATTTGGTGCTCTGGGAAACAGATACATTCTCCGCAGACAGGAACTTTGTGCACGAAGCAATATAATTTAGTAGCCTAAACACCAAGAAACAAAAAGTCCACCGAATACGTTAGTATGCATGAATGACGACAAGTTCAAGAATAGCGTATTAACGCCATCCATCATGGCACCACCGGCTCAGAAAACCAGATTCACATGCAAGAAAACATATACCTAGACTACAGGGGCATCAAGCGCCCATTTTCATCACGCGTTTATTTGGATGTAAAAAAAAAATCAAAGAATGCAAAAGTTCATAGATCCACCATTACACAAAATCACGATGCAAATCCGATCAATATATAACCAGGTAACAAATCAAGCATAGCTGCCCAAACAGAATTCGAAGTAAAACAAGAATTCGAGACGAAAATAAAGCATCGAAAGAGAGAGGAGAAAACCTTGCGACATTTGCAGACCACCATGGCATTGACTGCAAGAATCTAATCAAAAACCTCCAAAACAATTCAGCTCGATATGAAAAGAAATTTACAAACTAAAGCCTAGTTCACGATCAAATCAGCATAACAATAGAGAGAAACTCAGAAAACTTTCCCACTTTATTTCACTCAATCTGAATTTTTCGTTTCCTCGTCTCGTCTTTGCCTTCGCCATTAAGATCCGTTTCAGTTCTTTTGTCCGAAACGGTGACGAACAACAACAAAAATTAAATAAAAAAAAATAATTGGGCCGGGTATGAGACTTCTGGGTCCATTAAATTTTGGGCCTCACAGGCCCATTAGTCTTGCAGTAAACGACGTTGTCGTTTTTTATTCACCCCGTCAGGCGTCAGCCACCGACGACGATGGACGTAGGTGAATTGTTAAAATTTCTCATTTAAATTTTGGTTAAAGGGTTGTTTTGGTCCTAAATATACATAGTTATGAAAACCGGACCGAACCGGCCAGTGGTCCGGTTCGAGTTGAGCACAAAACCGGAAATGCTAAGAACCGGGAAAATCACCTTGAACCGGTCGGTTTTGAGGTTGAACCGGTTCAGGTATTTTTGTTATAAATTTTTTTTTTTTTTTTACTTTTTCTTGATTAAAATGATGCTATTTTAAAGAATTTTTTTTCTTATTATGTTTAAACTCAAAATAATACACTATTTAATAGTTTTTACTTCAAAATTTGATTTTTTATTCTCTTAATTATCACTTTCTCACTGAATCCAGCTTAAATTTAAAGAGTTTATTATATATTTTTATTATATTAAATTAAATATATTATTTTTTATTTATTTAATTATTAACTGTTCGACCCCGGTTGAACTATTAAATCTTGAACTGCTGCTTCGCTCGGTTCAATGACTGGTCCGGTTTTAATAACCTTGTAAATATATGTCCTAATGTTCACTTTGGTCCATTATGTTTCAAAATGTTCAAATTGATCCAAAATGTTTTATTTTGGTCCCAAATTATTGAATTTGGTCATATTTCTCTCGTCTCTTATTTCAAGTTCAAAGGACTTGTTAAAAGAAACTTGTAGCTTTGAATTCGTCGCATTCGAATTTGAAACGAGAGATGTGATCAACTTTGCTTATTTGACCATGAAACGAGCAGTCTACTTTTGGGGTCGATTTGACCTTATTTACGAGGCCCCAAACTAGATAAAAAAAGTACTCTTCAAGAACAATACATAGTTCTAAACTCATCACGTGTGAACTTAAAACAAGTCATATTCAATAGTCTGAGACCAAAATGAAACATTTTATAAACATTTAGGATTAATTTAAAAATTTTAAAACATAATGAACCATATGTAGGATCAAAATGACCCATAATGGACCAAAAAAAATCAATTTGGGCCTGACAGGCCAATTAGTCTTGCTGTAAACGACGTTGTCGTTTTTTATTCTCCCCGTCAGGCGTACCGACGACGATGGACGTCGGTGAATCGTCAGAATTTCTCATTTTAATTTTTTAACTCATTAGCTTTCTTTCTTTCCCAAAAATATTTCAAATCCATTTTCCCTCTCTTCTCTGAAATTCTTCTTCTTCGTGTCTCTGCAAAAACCCTAACTAACTAATTAACGATAACGGAGCAATCACGCCATGACATCTGTCCTCCACCCGCCGCCGCCGCCGCCGTCGTCCGTCAGAGAATTATCGAACCCTCCGTCCGACGGCATCTCGAACCTTCGGTTCTCTAACCACAGTGATCACCTGCTTGTCTCCTCATGGGATAAGGTATGCTTGCTCCACCTCGCTTCCATTCCTGTAATCATGTATCCTTCTTCTCTTTCTGCTATATTACGATACTGAACTTTGCATCCTGATATCTAAATTCTAATCAGAGTGTGCGGTTGTACGATGCAAGCGCAAATGTGCTCCGAGGAGAGTTCATGCACGGTGGACCTGTGCTTGACTGTTGTTTCCATGACGATTCCTCAGGTTTTAGCGCTTGCGCCGATAACACGGTGAGGCGGTGAGTATTTTTTTTTTTACTAATTGTCTGCTTGGTGACCTGAGAAATTGCGTGAATTGAGTATCAGTATTGAGATTGAGATCAAGTATAATGCTTTCACTGTGTCAAATGTTCAATGTGGTTTAGAGTTCTCTTGAGATTCTACAGGATTATATAACACAGTAATACGTTATCAATCATTCAATCATATATTCATAATTGAATACGGCTATATTGTGAGGTTATAGTTCTTCCATCTTTAGAGTGACTCTTAATGTAATTTATTGGAGTATAATTCAAAGCGAGTGACTATTGCATCTATCTTGTTGAATTTCACCCTGCTATTTAGTTATCATCTTTTGAGAATCAAATGCACGTTTGTAACAATATAATCATTATGTTCCAGGCTTGTTTTCAGCTCTAATAAGGAAGATATTCTGGGAAGGCATGATGCTCCTGTTCGTTGTGTTGAGTACTCCTATTCAGCAGGTTCGTTATTGTAGTCATCGTAATTTTTCTAGTATTTTCTTTTAGGTATACTCATCCATCTCATCTTTTTGGCGAGTGATACAGTTCCATAAGTAAAACTTAGCAAATCCAACAACGAATATCAATTATTTTTTGGACACTCCTCTTAAAATAGATCCTGATAGTAGTGTCAGGATATTAAGTGCTTAAACAATACATAGATGGACCAGTTTTCTTGCGTTACAATGTGTGGGAGATGACTTTAATCAGTTGTACCAAATAAGATACATACCCCAACTCGTCCACAAAATTTCGTAGGTTATTAGCTATTCAGGTTCTGAAGCATTGCAGTTTATGATTTCTTACTTTTTATGTATTTTGACTAATGTCTTCCATTTTATGTGCTTTGTTCTCTGTTCAGATTTTCTTCACTGTTTGCCATTGAGGATTCTCTAGATGCTATATTCTCTTTTGTTCTGTTGTAATTATAGGAAATTATCTGTATGAAGTATGGACTAGTTAATGAGTGATCATAACAGTGTCACTTAACTTTTGCAAAAACAGATTTCAATGGAAAAAAAAAAAAATCCTTTCACTCTTAGGTTCTCTTTAATGTCATTGGCAGTTAGATAGTTAATTGCTTTAGTTGACATGTTGGCTGGTTTTGATATCTGAATGTTTAATCTTTCAGATTCCATTGTTGTTATGTCTAAACAATAGCTTTGGGTGTTTTAGTTATCAATCTTCCAAAACTATACATTAATAAGATGAAAGTTATAAGAGAGTGAAAAAATGGAAAGTTATGACTTTTCACTATTTCTTCCCGTTATTTTAAAATACAATAAATATAACTATTAAGACTATGCTTTTTAATACTTTATTGCATGTAGACCCTACCAATATATATTATCATATAGAAAGACATTAAAAAAAGAAATCAACCTGTAAGTAATCTTTTTGCCATTTTGTGTAACCTGATTAATGTTGTTACCTGTTATCTTGAGATACCCTTAATTACTCTTCCCTGCCTTACATGCATGAGCTGCTTTTGCATCTTTGAAACTAAATCAAATGGTTTGTTTGTCTGAATCTTGTCATAGTAGCTGAAGGTATTTCTTGTGAAAATTTGGACGATAGGCCATAACATTTTTTAGCATGCTGTCAAACTTCAAGAGGACTGAAGGGCTAGGATATCTTCTAATGGCTTAGGTAGCTTATATCTATTTGATTAAATGATATAGATGCAATCTATAGCAGTTGTTTGACATGGTTCTGTTAAAATGGGCTCTGAGGGCCACTATTGTGGTTAAAATTAGGATAAAAAAAACAAAATAATAATAATAATTTGTCAGGTTGTGGAAGAATTGCCCCTATGTTGATATATTCGTCTTGTAGCATGATATGATCCCCCTTTCAATGGAGTTGTCATGCTTTATCTAGCATTTTTATCCCAAACAGGTGCAAAAGGTCTTCGACTAATATTTGAGAATGAGAAGACATGCAGCCTCAGCATAGTTTTTTTTATCCAAACAGCTTCAGCATAGTTATTTCTCTCTTAGTTGGTGGAAAATTGTTGATTTGACACATTATGTCTTTTCTTTCACTCAAGGACAACTAATCACTGGTAGTTGGGACAAAACTCTAAAATGTTGGGACCCTAGAGGTGCAAGTGGGCAAGATCGCACTCTTGTTGGTACATATCCACAACCTGAACGAGTTTACTCTCTTTCTCTCGTTGGACACCGTCTAGTTGTAGCAACAGCAGGAAGACATGTCAATATTTATGATTTGAGGAATATGTCTCATCCTGAGCAACGAAGGGAATCTTCATTGAAATATCAAACCAGATGTGTCCGTTGTTACCCAAATGGAACAGGTAGTCTTGAGCTTCTGAGAATTCCAATATAATATGATGTTGATATTGTATTTTGAATTTTATTCTTTTGGAGCTTTCCTGGGCGACTGGTGATCTATATTTGTTTGTCCTCTGTTCTAGAAGTTTTGTTTGAGTACTAGAAATGGTTGGCAGAGGAGCTTATGATAAATATGCACAAATCCATGTAACCATTATTACTAAATTAACTTTTTTTTCATAAGATATTAGAGTCTAGCTAATGAGAATGATGTGCTGGTTTCTGTAAATATAGCAATTTCGTACTCTGCATTTGATTCATGACTACTTGATGCAGGATATGCTCTTAGTTCTGTTGAAGGGCGAGTCGCAATGGAGTATTTTGATCTTTATGAGGCTAGCCAAGCAAAGAAGTATTCCTTTTCTATCTCTCAAAAACTTTGCCCTTTCTAATACTGGAAAGTCATGTTCTGGAGCCTGCACTTCTTATCTGTTATTGACTTCTAAGATTTGCGCAGATATGCTTTTAAGTGTCACAGAAAATCAGAAGATGGGAGGGACATTGTCTTTCCCGTAAATGTCATTGCGTTCCATCCCATGTAAGTATTATAGTGTTCTTGGTCAATTAAATTTTTTTTTTATTCCTTCTCTTTTATGAGGCCCATCTAAGAGGTTAAGAGTAGGATGGTAAATATGGTTCTTAGATATGTACTTTGGCTCCAAAGAATGAATTCAAACCTTTATTCGCTACTGTGAAGTGGGCACAAAAGGAGAATTCTGAGAGTACTGTATTAGAATTAGAAATATCTTGCTAAACGGACTTATTGACGGTTTGCTTCATACTTCATATTGATGAGCATGGCCATTTAAGGAATTAAATACTTGCAATGGTGTGGTGTGAAAGAGTTTTGGAACTGATGTTGATTACGAATAGCAACATATAATTTGTGAAGCCAATACACCAAAAGTTAATTTTTGACTTGTTGATTTCGAGATACACTGCATGTTCTTCGCATGTGATCAGTCTCTGTCTTGTCTATATAGTTAATTAACCAAACATAGTTATGTTGATTAACTTGAACGATTTGGAGTCTTAAAAACTTATCCATTTATGGTTTATTATCAGTAGTCTTGTATCAATCAAGGCACTTATGTTTATGTTGTTACTTATTACCCTATAAATGGTATATGTTTTGCACACTAGGATTACCATCTCTAACATTGACTTAGAAGTGATTAACAAATTGCTCTATGAAACATTTACCTGCAGATATGGCACATTTGCCACGGGAGGTTGCGATGGTTATGTCAATGTATGGGATGGAAACAACAAGAAAAGGCTGTACCAGGTTTTCTCTTTTCTTTTCCCCTTTATTGGTGAGCAGATTTTTCTTACGTTAATGCATTCTATTACTGAAAAACTGTTTTATCTTTCAGTACTCAAAATATCCAACTAGCATTGCTGCACTTTCATTTAGCAGAGATGGACGCCTCCTGGCCGTTGCTTCAAGTTACACATTTGAAGAGGGGCTCAAACCGTAAGATTTCTCACTGAACTTATATAAACCGTTCTTAAATAATTTTCAGAGTTTTCAAAACAAAGAACAAAAAATAAAATTGGAAAAACCCATTTTGGAGACATTTTTTATATGGTCCATGCAATAATTTGGAAATCATAAACCAAAATTTGACTTGTCTCCAACGAGGTTGTGATTTATGATATTAAAATATGAAAAGATGATATAGTGTTATCTATGTTATAAAAATGTCATATCTAAAAAACTAACAAAAATTATATTCTATTTTCTACACTTTCGAATGGAAAACAGAGAACAAGGTTGTTCTCTTTTATTGCTTTCTGTTTTCCTAAGAATATAAAACAAATGTGAGAAAAGAAATGGAATAGTTGCGTTGGATGTGTTCTATTTCTAACCAGTAGTCCATTTCTCTTGCAGTCATGAACCAGATGCTATCTACGTGCGCAGTGTAAATGAGATAGAAGTGAAGCCAAAGCCCAAAGTCTATCCTAATCATCCAGCTTGATTCCTCATGGTCATTCTTGAAAGTAGAAAGACAGATTTTCTTTTCATTCCATATACTTGCTGTTTAGTGTACTTAATTCCCTAAAGCCCAAAGCTCATGTAATTGTGTTTGGCAATGACTCGTTTCTGAATACAAGCTGTGAGCTTATTGTAGTAGCTCTTCTATTATGATAGACACACTGTCTGGTTTCCTTTGGAACTTGTTAAAAAGATTTGGGTTGTAAAAGATTAGTCCCAGTTGCTCTGTAAAGGTAAATTCTTTATACCAGATAAAATTTCACAATTTCACTGCCATCTATTTTCATCCTATGCCCTTAGCAGGATTTGGATGGTATTGGTTTGTATTCCCCGTAGGACTGAAGTGGGTTAATTTTGTTACTCTTCTTTGTTGTACTGTTTTGCTATTTTCTTTGATGAATCATTTTCCATGAGAAAAATCGTATTATCCAATTATATTACCAAAGATCGATGCATAATTTGATTCAAAATTTTAATCATAAGTAAAATTCATTATCACTCTCTACAAGTGTATAATGTAAAAATTAAATTCAAAACCCTAGTTGACCTATATTGCTAATTGAACCAGAATTACTTCTCATTGAGTTCAAAAAACAGTAGCTTCACAGCCTTAACATTGTCAAGGTGCAGCAGAATATGATGTGCACAAATAATAAAATGTGCATCAAATTGCAGAAATGATATTAACAGTTAAAACAAATATCTCATTTTTCATAATCCCACTTTTGTTTACAAATAAGAACAAAATTTAAGTTATACTTTAATGTGTTTACTAAGAGTTTTTTCTAAGAGAAGTAGAGAACCAATTATAGATTCAATTCAGTGAGCCATAGTTTCCCGTAAAAACCTATTAACTAGACTTTAAGGGACAGATAAACCCTTATTAGACTCAAGCTTTGCTGCATTTTAAAAAAAGTAATGAATGAGAGACTAAATAAAGTAAGGCCTTTGCTTTCAAGATATATTAATACATTAACCCAAAGATAAACTTTATACACTATAAATTACCTAAAACAACAATAAAAAAGAAAAGGAACTTAGTCAATTTTCATCAATTTCACAGCCTTTGGAAGGCATTGGACATGGAACAGCATAACAAAGACCCATACTTTCTGAGACTGCCATTCTATGGTTACCTAAATCCAGAAGGAGCCGCTTGTGGAGAACCACCACCACCTTGTCTCCTCATCGCTAACGACTGTGCTAGCATTTGATCATAATTCTGTGAAGCAGATAATTTTTGTGAGTACATTATGCACTTGTGCATTTTGCAGAAAAAGCATGGATAGTAATGTTAACTTACCCGTTTCTCAAAAGCATTATCGCTGTATTCAATGATTTTGTCAGCAAGTCCATAGTCTATGGCTTCTTGAGCTTGAAGATATTTAGGCCTCTGGATTTCTTTAGCAATTTCTTCTTTTGATTTCCCTGTGCCTTGTGATAACAGCTCAATGTACGACTCAGTGTTTGCATCAAGCTCCTTTGCCTGTGGATATTTTGTCATTAATATAAATAATAAAAACCGGGTCTCAGAGAAATGAATAATATGGGGAGATGGAAAGAAGGTTGGACATCAATAAACGGTACCTTAATCCACATATCAATAACAGCACCACTAGATCTATTGACTTTTGGGAGATACAATTTTGCTGCAAGGGAGAACAGTTCAAAAACCACATTAAGAAAAAGGCATTAAATGAAATCAGACATCACTCTAACAGCACATAATGCATACATAGACTAACTACTTCTCTTTCTTTCTTTCTTTCTTATCATTATTTTTTTTTTTTGCATTCTAAAAGTTGATAGGGACAGAAAGAAAATAATATTTATAGAACAGTCTTGAGTGCTCCTCTCCACCGTCACATTGCTTTGTTCCAGTTTCTCAGTTCGCAATGGGTGACAAGAAATTATCTCAAAGACAGAAACCAAAATGGAAGTGCCAAAGAGTCTAGTACTTCAAAATATCATATCTAAATTGTGACTTGATAAAAATTAAAAATCACATGACAACATAAACAAGAAAATGCAAGAACCAAAATAAAGAGAATACACCTTTATTTCATTTCATGGTCATGTGAAAAACACACCACATTTTTTTATAAATTTTGTCTTTGGGGGGAAGGTAGTCAAAGGCGAAAGGCGCCTCAGCCAAGGCCATAAAACGCCTTCTTAGGCGAGAGGCGGTAGAAAGGCGCATGCGCCTGAGTGAACTAAGGCTACTAAACATATACTACATAAGCAAACATAGAGGGGTGTAATTTGATGTTTTTTTGTCTATGTATCCCTCCTTTTGTCCTTCAAAAAGTTATATTTCCATGCTGGTTAGTTTTAATAGTTAGAGTTTTGAGGGTCCATAGCTAATTAAAAACGTTGGAAGGATGAAATATATTGGATAAAATAAGAGGCTGGTTGGAAGAAAAAGAGAAATAAAAAAAGAAAGGAAAAAATAAGAAGAATGGAGGTAGAAGGCCGAACAAGAATGTAAGAAGACATTTGGCAAAAAAAAACGAATGGAAGAAGACAAAGATAATTAAATAAATGCTACTTTTGACGGCGCAGTTTTCTTCTTCAAGTTGATTACTTTTCCACTTTTGACTTTTGCCTCACTGTGGCCCCTTTTTCTGATAAAAATACTATTTTATTGAACCCTATAATGTTTTTAGTCCATTGAACAATTGGGCTGCGCCTGCGTTTTATAAATCAGCTGGGCTATAATTTCTTTTAAAAATTTTAACCTAATCTTTTCCTAGGTGCTAGAGGCACACAACTTTATTGATGAAAAAGCGCTAGAGGCGAGCGCTTAAGCGCGCCTCGCAGAAGGCACCGCCTCTCAAGGTCTGAGAGGCATTGCCACTCATTTGCGCCTCGCTTCAACGCCTAAGTCGCTGAGGCGAGCGCCTTTAACTACCCCCGGGCGACCTTAAATCTAAACCAAACATATAGCTCCTTTTATTCCTAGAGAACCGGAATTGCAGGATATTGAAATTTGTGGCCAAATGAACTCTGTGCAAACCTGAGGAAAGAGGATGGAGGTAAAATTATCTTGATCATCACTCTATTCTATTTCTGCCAAGGCCACTCCAAGAACTAGGATTTGGCTAACCAATCTTCTCACAAATAATCGTTAACAGGAGGACTTATTCTACAATGATGGACCACAGTCCACAAGTACAATCTAAAGGCTCTAAAAGAGGAAATTCGCTGGAGGACCCTAAAAGTCACAATTGAGCACAAGCAGTCAAGTAAAATCTTTCCAGGGTTTAAAGAGATATGATACATACTAGATGCATGTGGCTGTACAGCACGATAACCCCTTGCTCCAAGTGACAGAATCATTGCTGCTTGACCAAATGCCATTCCACAATTCACAGTGTAGACATCGGATTTGACATACTTCAGGTAGATAAACAAATAAATGGAATGAGCTAGAAGGCTGAGCTTAAAGAGATCAACCAAATCAAAGCCATGGGGTCGGATATTTAAGTGAGAACATGGTTCACGATAAACAACTTACAGTCATCATATCTGCTATTGAGTAGGCGTCAGTCTCTGATCCGACGGCTTCATTCTTGTCATCCTAAACAGAAAAAGGGAAATCCAATCACATATATCAACATTTCAAGCAAGGGAAAAGGTTACACATTGAAAATCGTGAATGTGGTGTTACCTGAGTTCCAGATGAATTAATATATAAATATATAGGTTTGGTCGGGTTATCATAATCCAACCACATAAATTGAGCAACAATAAGTTCAGTTACAGCAGGTACAATCTGCAGAAATTCGAAAGAGGGAATCTCAAAATGGATAGATGTTGATGTACACACAAACACATAGAAGGGCTACTGAAACAATTTAACTTTTCAGGTGTAACTAATGGTTTGATGGGCACCAAGCCACACCAAAAGAAGAGACTAAAATAGCTTACCGGCAAACCCAGATAGCATATTCGAGCATCTAGGAGCAAAGAAGGTAAATCTGGCGGAGCAGTTTTAGGTCTTCCATATCCTCTGGATGCTCCCCCATACATATTAAAACTCATACTGTATTTTGAAAAGCCCTTATCTCCCATGGCAGATAGACTCCACATTCCTCCATTATCCAAATAGTTTTTGGCAGATGAGATGCTTTCCTGTCACAATGGTTCAAACTTAGCAATATTTATAAACAGAAGCATATGCTTATGATAGAAAATTGGGAATTTGGCATAATCACCCCATTATGCTAAGTTACAAATGCTGCTATATATTTCATAATAACGTTTTAGTCACTTTGAGAAAGACTTAGCAACATTTATGGACAGCTACATACGCTTATGATAAAAAATTGGGAACTTGGCAAAATAACCCCAGTAAGCTATGATTAAGTTACAGATACTGCTATATTTTTCATAATAACCTTGTAGTCACTTTGATTAAGATTAGCAACATTTATGGATAGCTGCATATGCTTATGATAAAAAATGGGGAACTTGGCAAAAATCAAAATCAACCCCAATAAGCTATAATTAAGTTACAGATAGTGCTATATTTTTCATAATAAAAACATAGTCACTTGGACCATATCAAGAGAAGGTAAAGGATGAGAACCTCTGTAACTCTCTCAGACTGCTTCCGTATAGGGTTATCTTCTGTCATGAACATGTCCATTTGTGAAGGAGTAAGACCATATAGATGCTTGGGAACATTCTTGTAATTTTCCATCACTACATAAAAGAGAAAACAGAGGTCAAGGAAGGATGACAATTTTATTGGGTTTCAGCTATGAACCGAACACATAATTCTATAAACAGCAAACTAACTGTCCACTGGTAAGAAAACTTGAGGGGCTAAACTCATGATAATGATAAAAGCACATAGAACTAATTCCACGTCTTCGATTACTTTAGTTCTTTAGCACATAAACAATATCGTTATTAATCACACTTAGAAAACGAAAAAAAAAACACTACAGCTCTTTGTTTTTCAGCTCATCTTCTCTCAACAGCCACTTGCAACCCGTAAACAGATAACTAATTTAGGGCTTTTCTTTCTTACAATAACTCCCTCACAAAAATGGAATCAAACAAAATAAACAATTCATGGCCATATAAACAATACAACGAATTTCCACGAGAATCAATGAAGGCACAAATCACTTACATCCGTCCTTGAGATTTTCTTCCCTGAACTGCTTGGGAATATGATCGAAGGCTCCAGCATAAGGAGACTTGTAACCCCTTCGAGAAACCCTAGCCTTGGCGCCGCGCGCAACGAAACGCGGGGTAAAAGATGAGAGCTTGGTGCCATATAGGAAGGACGATTTAGAAGCTGCGGCGTCGTCGAGAAGGGGAAGGGTTGAGGCAGATAGAGGACAGAAGAGAGAAGAAGAAGCCATAGATATATGGAAAGAAAGACTAAACAGAATCAGAATAGTGGATTCGTTAGTCTAATTTCTGAACTGAAGAAGAAGAAGAAGAAGAAGAAGAAGAAAAAGAAGACGATAGTACGGAAGGATGTGGCTTTGGTTCAATTTCCCATTCTAACGGCGAGGAAGATAGTAGAGATTTTGAGAAGCGAGAGGTAGAAGAGGATTCTACTGTCGATTTCGGATTTTTCGGGTCATGGGTTGTTAATTTTTTATACTTATTGTTGATATTTAATAAATTTTTTTTTGCCAAAATGTAATTTTAGTCCTTTATTTTTTGAGTAAGTTGCAATCTAGCTTTTTATTTTTATTTTTTGTAATTTTAATCTTATATCTTTTTTAAAAGTTATACTCTGTTGTCTCAACCACTTAATATGGTCATAACTCTCTTGTTTTAAGTTCAATTGCAGCGAGTTCAAAATCACATGTTATTCTTGACAATTCTTTATTTTATTTAATTAGGACCGTCATCAAACAATATCACGTCAGGCTCCAAAAGTGTGTCATTTGTTTCATAGTCGAACGAGCAAACATATTTCTCTTGTTTCAAGTTCGATTATAATGAATACAGAGCTATGAGTTACTTTTGATAAGTCATTTTTCTGTCCAGTTGGAACCATCAATAAATAAGGTCAAATAGAGTCCAAAAGTGATTTTTGATAAATTTTCACTTTTTGGTTTTTAAACCACTTTCGAGCTCAATTTGACCTCATTTGCTGATGGTCCCACTAAATAAAAAAAAAAAAAGATTTGTCCAGAGTAACACATAGCTTCAAATTTGTCACAAATAGACTTGAAATGTGAGAGAGATCTGACCAACTTTTTTTTATTATGAAACTAGCAGCGCACTGTTGGAGCTCAATTTGATATTGTTTGCTAATGGTTATAACTAGACAAAAAAAATAACTCGCCAAAACTAACATGTAACTTTGAACTTATCGTAATCGGACTTAAAATGAGGGATATATGACCACATTCAATGGTTAGGACCAAGGAGTGAAACTTTTTAAAAATATAAAGGATATTATACTAAACATGAGCTTTAGTATTTGACTCAGAAATAAATCACGTAGTCAATTTAGAAGTCTTTATGAATCGTGTGGTTAAACTTTGGGAGCAACCTGACTCAAGGATTTTATTCGAGTTTCATTTTAATTTCATTATAAGACATTTTTTATTAAGAAATAATAATTGATAGATATATTTTTTAAAAAATAAAATATATATTTGGAATCTACTCTTTACAACGAATCTAACAATATAAATTTTGCCAGAAATTTTCATTTCTAGACTTTTGAGCTTTTAAGGACTGTTTTGAAAGAATATAAACATTTCTGGGCAATATACTCATTTTCTGGTCAGCTTTTTCTCCCAGAATTATATTTTTACCCCCCAAATCTGGTTAAAATAGAAAAACAGTCACATTTCCTTTATATCAGCTTAAATCTGTCTCTCTCATCCATTTTTCCATTTTACTCTCTCTCTCTCTACTCCCACTCACCTCCCTCTTCCCTTCAGATCTACCACCACCAACACCTCCTAGGCCGTCATCCATCGCTCCTCCACCGTCAGTCGACCGCCTCCTGCGTCCAGCCACCACCGGCCGCCGCCCTCCTCCTTCTTTTCTCTCACTTGGTACAACTTTCATCCATTCTACCATTTTTGCTTCTCTCTTCGAAATCTATGAAATTTGTTGGCGTTTCCTTCGATTCTCTTGTGTTTTTATGATAGTTTGTGATAATCTAAACATTCATGATACTTGGTTTGACCCTTGACTCCATATTCATCAATTTGGAACCAAATAAAAATTAGGGTGAGACTTTAAATGGGGCTTTTGTCCAAATTTTCATGTTTTCTTGAAATTAATGGTTTAGATGAGTTTAATAGATGATGATTATGAGTTCTATACCATTAATTTGAATTTATAGAGTGTATTTTGAAATTTGACGTTTTAAGGTAAAACTTTAAAGTTTACAAATTGGTCCTTATGAATGATTTTGATGATTTTTATAAGCTAAATGAGTTTCTATACATCTATGAGGAATTTTGAAACTATAAACTTGTATTTAAGAAGTGATAAGTAGTTTTTACATCATGATTGAGGTTGGGAAGTGTTGATTTTCAATCTTGAAGAATGTAGAGTTAATAATAAGTCTTTTTGGAACTTGATTATTGATAAAGCATTTGTTAGAGCTCCCAAACATTTACCCAAGCTCTATTAGGGTAATTGGTGTTTTGTGATTAGTGGAATATCAAGTTGGTGGTATTTGAAATGCAATGGGTACTTGAAGAGACTTTTGGCATATAGAAGTCAAGTGAGTTTTGTGTTAGAAGTATTCTAATAGGATAAATGCATCTTGTTATAAATTTAGGTACCCCACATCTGTCACAAGCTTGAAGGTAGTGTTTTGACTAGAGAAATTCTAGGTCATTGAGTGTGACCTTCAAGTGAGTGTCTTCTCTATTCTAGAACTTGTTTTATCATGCTTATGTGACATATTTGATGCATATGATTTTTTGCAAGGTTAAAGGCTTTATAAATACATGTATATTTTGAAAGATTCATTCGAGATTTGGTATGCATATGAAATATAAGCTAACATGTGAGAGGCCTTATAGGACGTCCAGTTTAATCCTTTTGTCATTTCTAAATTATTCATAACTCAATATGATTTGTTATTATCTTGATATATTACCTCTTTGTGTAGAGCGTTAAAGCTGCATAGATCATAGATGTTGGCCGAGGAAGTGGGAGCAGAGAATGAACCCCTTGCTCAGCCTGATGGCATGCCTAAACCCTTAGCTGATCTACCTGATCCTCTTGTCAGGGGTCGAGGTAGAGCTCGTGGAAGAGGCTGAGGCCGTGAAGAAGTAGGGGAAGACAAATACAAGCAGATAGAGTTGCTGCTAATGAGGTTTCTTCTTTGCCTCAAGTTGCCCAACCTAGAAGGCGTGGTCATGGTTGTGGCCAAGCTAATGTGGGCTTTAATGCCCCTATATCTGAGAGCAATGTTCCGAAAGGTAGACAAAGTGATCCTGAAGTAAGTGCAATTCTTGCTGAGATGTGCGCTATGTGACAAACCAAGAGGGAGTTGATTGAGGCCCAACAACAGCAACAACAAGAGAACACTCAAACCAACTTGAGGCCTACTGAAGAAGTTCGGCCAGATAATGTTTTGCATGAGCCACAGAGGGAAGAAACAACTGCTTTTGTAACAGACTTTCTGAGATTTAAACCTCCTGAGTTTAGTGGGGAGAAGGTGACTAATGACCCCTGGGAGTTTCTTGACAAAATGGATCGTGTATGCCAAATGATGGAGTGTTCTGAGACGAAAGCGGTGGATTTGGCAGCTTTTCGCCTTGGGGGTATGGCACAGGTTTGGTTTGAGGAAGACCTCAGGGATCACCTAAGTTGAAGTGGAAAGTATTTGTTGAGTTATTCATGAAGCATTTCCTTCCCCAGACCGTGAAGGATTTGTTTCAAGGAGTCAAACTCTTTGGCATTGGCATCCTTCACCCTTTGGGGACACATTTAATCACTCTCTTATTTATTTATTTTTAACTCTTTTTTCTTCTTTATTTTAGTTACTTTTGTTTTTGTAAGTCTTAAAATGAGCATTAAATGTGGGCTTTATGAATTTGTTTTGATTATAACCGAAATGTTCATTTATTACTTGTTAAACCATTTGTTGATATTGGAAAATGCATGTTCAAGTGTAGGTAATGAAGGAATTGTTGAGCATTTTGTAGTGAAGAAAGGTATGAACTATGGCGAAAATCGGTATACCAATTAGTCAATCGGTCAACCGATTACGCGCTGGAAATTCCCTCTATGAACAATCGGTGCACCAAATAGTCAATCGGACCACCGATTAACCGCTGGAAATTCCCTCTATGAACAATCGGTGCACCAAATAGTTAATCGGTGCACCGATAACGCGCTGGAAATTCCCTCCATGAACAATCGGTGCACCAAATAGTCAATCGGTGCACCGATTACGCGCTGGAAATTCCCTCTTTGAACAGTCGGTGCACCAAATACTCAATTGGTGCACCGATGCTGCGCTGTGAATCAATTTAAATGAAATCGGTCCGCCGATCTTACAATTCGGCGCACCGAATGTCGGGCCTATATAAGCATGTGGCGTGCCATTCATTCATTATTTTAACCTACATCTAATTTTCAGCGTTCCTACTCCTCTAGCGCCAAATTCTCAACAAACCGTAACGTGAATCTCCAAACCCAAACGCACATTTCTCCTTCAAGGATGTCTTCTTCAACAGTCCGACGTTCGAAGAATGCACAAAACGCACCGGGTGCTTCATCTTCACATGGCCGTCGTTCAAAAAATGCTCAAAACGCGCCGATGGGTGCTTCTTCACGAGGGGGTCCGTCGCGCGCGACTTCACTGGCCATCAGTGAACATTATGCTAGCCGGAACGTTCTCGAATGCCGGTATGTCGATTTCACTTTCTTTGATCAACATCTGCCACAATGTTCACAGAGTCTGAGGGCTGCAAGTTTGGACACAATGGTCGGAAATACGTCCAAATTTTGTCCTCAGGTAGTTAGATGTTTTTATTCCAATATGAGGTGTAGTAGTAAAGATAATATCATTCTTTCAAATGTTAGGGGTGTAAATGTTAGTATAGATGAGAATAAGTTGGGCGCTTGGTTCAATTTGCCCTGTAATGGTGTAAAGCTTGATTCAAAATCACTTAGCAAGATCCCAAACTACAACAAACAAGCTATTGAGAAACATCTAATGGAATCTCCTGACCATGTTGGGAAGGTGATTGTTTCAAGCATGTCTTTAGAATATAAGATGTTGATGCATGTAATTGTGTATTGCATAACGCATAAGTCAGGCAGCCACACCAGCCCCAATGAAGTTGACTGTTATCTGATGCACTGTTTGTTGGAGGGTATTGAGGTCAACATACCCTATTTGGTCATCCGTAGAATGGGCAAGTGTTGCCAAAAAGAAGAAACACCACTCCCGTATGCCTCCCTGCTCACAAGAATTTTGCAGTTCCACAATATTTCCCCTTTCGATGTTGAGGAAGATACCCCCAAAGCAGTTGATCAAGTAAGCATTGCAAGGATGGGACACTGGTTGTTGAACAATGAGTGGACATCTAGGCATGGTACGATACCGTTTAATCTTTTACATGCATATAAATTGACATCCTTTTAGCTATGAGCTTATTTACCTTCTCCCTGTTAAAAGGATGTCAATTTATATGCATGTAAAAGATTAAACGGTATCGTACCATGCCTAGATGTCCACTCATTGTTCAACAACCAGTGTCCCATCCTTGCAATGCTTACTTGATCAACTGCTTTCGGGGTATCTTCCTCAACATCGAAAGGGGAAATATTGTGGAACTGCAAAATTCTTGTGAGCAGGGAGGCATACGGGAGTGGTGTTCCTTCTTTTTGGCAACACTTGCCCATTCTACGGATGACCAAATAGGGTATGTTGACCTCAATACCCTCCAACAAACAGTGCATCAGATAACAGTCAACTTCATTGGGGCTGGTGTGGCTGCCTGACTTATGCGTAATGCAATACACAATTACATGCATCAACATCTTATATTCTAAAGACATGCTTGAAACAATCACCTTCCCAACATGGTCAGGAGATTCCATTAGATGTTTCTCAATAGCTTGTTTGTTGTAGTTTGGGATCTTGTTAAGTGATTTTGAATCAAACTTTACACCATTACAGGGCAAATTGAACCAAGCGCCCAACTTATTCTCATCTATACTAATATTCTAAAGACATGCTTGAAACAATCACCTTCCCAACATGGTCAGGAGATTCCATTAGATGTTTCTCAATAGCTTGTTTGTTGTAGTTTGGGATCTTGTTAAGTGATTTTGAATCAAACTTTACACCATTACAGGGCAAATTGAACCAAGCGCCCAACTTATTCTCATCTATACTAACATTTACACCCCTAACATTTGAAAGAATGGTATTATCTTTACTACTATACCTCATATTGGAATAAAAACATCTAACTACCTGAGGACAAAATTTGGACGTATTTCCGACCATTGTGTCCAAACTTGCAGCCCTCAGACTCTGTGAACATTGTGGCAGATGTTGATCAAAGAAAGTGAAATCGACATACCGGCATTCGAGAACGTTCCGGCTAGCATAATGTTCACAGATGGCCAGTGAAGTCGCGCGCGACGGACCCCCTCGTGAAGAAGCACCCATCGGCGCGTTTTGAGCATTTTTTGAACGGCGGCCATGTGAAGATGAAGCACCCGGTGCGTTTTGTGCATTCTTCGAACGTCGGACTGTTGAAGAAGACATCCTTGAAGGAGAAATGTGTGTTTGGGTTTGGAGATTCACGTTACGGTTTGTTGAGAATTTAGCGCTAGAGGAGTTGGAACGCTGAAAATTAGATGTAGGTTAAAATAATGAATGAATGGCACGCCACATGCTTATATAGGCCCGACATTCGGTGCGCCGAATTGTAAGATCGGCGGACCGATTTCATTTAAATTGATTCACAGC
>QANZ01003540.1:81673-108902 GCA_003254925.1 Chamaecrista fasciculata
TAAAAGGATGTCAATTTATATGCATGTAAAAGATTAAACGGTATCGTACCATGCCTAGATGTCCACTCATTGTTCAACAACCAGTGTCCCATCCTTGCAATGCTTACTTGATCAACTGCTTTCGGGGTATCTTCCTCAACATCAAAAGGGGAAATATTGTGGAACTGCAAAATTCTTGTGAGCAGGGAGGCATACGGGAGTGGTGTTCCTTCTTTTTGGCAACACTTGCCCATTCTACGGATGACCAAATAGGGTATGTTGACCTCAATACCCTCCAACAAACAGTGCATCAGATAACAGTCAACTTCATTGGGGCTGGTGTGGCTGCCTGACTTATGCGTTATGCAATACACAATTACATGCATCGACCTCTTATATTCTAAAGACATGCTTGAAACAATCACCTTCCCAACATGGTCAGGAGATTCCATTAGATGTTTCTCAATAGCTTGTTTGTTGTAGTTTGGGATCTTGCTAAGTGATTTTGAATCAAGCTTTACACCATTACAGGGCAAATTGAACCAAGCGTCCAACTTATTCTCATCTATACTAACATTTACACCCCTAACATTTGAAAGAATGGTATTATCTTTACTACTATACCTCATATTGGAATAAAAACATCTAACTACCTGAGGACAAAATTTGGACGTATTTCCGACCATTGTGTCCAAACTTGCAGCCCTCAGACTCTGTGAACATTGTGGCAGATGTTGATCAAAGAAAGTGAAATCGACATACCGGCATTCGAGAACGTTCCGGCTAGCATAATGTTCACTGATGGCCAGTGAAGTCGCGCGCGACGGACCCCCTCGTGAAGAAGCACCCATCGGCGCGTTTTGAGCATTTTTTGAACGGCGGCCATGTGAAGATGAAGCACCCGGTGCGTTTTGTGCATTCTTCGAACGTCGGACTGTTGAAGAAGACATCCTTGAAGGAGAAATGTGCGTTTGGGTTTGGAGATTCACGTTACGGTTTGTTGAGAATTTGGCGCTAGAGGAGTTGGAACGCTGAAAATTAGATGTAGGTTAAAATAATGAATGAATGGCACGCCACATGCTTATATAGGCCCGACATTCGGTGCGCCGAATTGTAAGATCGGCGGACCGATTTCATTTAAATTGATTCACAGCATAGCATCGGTGCACCGATTGAGTATTTGGTGCACCGACTGAGTATTTGGTGCACCGACTGTTCAAAGAGGGAATTTCCAGCGCGTAATCGGTGCACCGATTGACTATTTGGTGCATCGATTGTTCATGGAGTGAATTTCCAGCGCGTAATCGGTGCACCGATTGACTATTTGGTGCACCGATTGTTCATGGAGGGAATTTCCAGCGCGTTATCGGTGCACCGATTGACTATTTGGTGCACCGATTGTTCATAGAGGGAATTTCCAGCGCGTAATCGATGGCCCGATTGACTATTTGGTGCACCGATTGTTCATAGAGGGAATTTCCAACGCGTAATCGGTGGACCGATTGACTAATTGGTGTACCGATTTTCGCCATAGTTCATACCTTTCTTCACTACAAAATGCTCAACAATTCCTTCATTACCTACACTTGAACATGCATTTTCCAATATCAACAAATGGTTTAACAAGTAATAAATGAACACTTCGGTTATAATCAAAACAAATTCATAAAGCCCAAATTTAATGCTCATTTTAAGACTTACAAAAACAAAAGTAACTAAAATAAAGAAGAAAAAAGAGTTAAAAATAAATAAATAAGAGAGTGATTAAATGTGTCATCCACTCACATCCATCGAGACCCAAAATTTTGGCCTTCTGCATCGCGTAACCTTGCAGCCCGTCGACGTTGTGCCTTCCGACGCACCGGATTCTTCCGCACGACCGAGCAAGGGTGGCCTCTCTTCCATCGACGATCAACAGTCCTCTGCGGTCCGACGCAAGGTAAGTGATCCTCTGCTGTTAAGTCCTCTGTTGTTTCGTCTTGTAGGTTTATTTTAGGGCTGACTTGCGTTTGTGCTGAAGGAGTTAAACGGGAACAAGGGAGTGAGGGAGTGTTTTGCATTTCTGAAATTGGAAAGCTTCATCTTTTTCTCGGCTAGATTCACTGCAATGTAGAAGTGTTTAATTCTTTTCCTTTGAAGAATCACTTCTTCCTGTTGTTCCTCTGCTCCCTAATGAATTTTAATTTAGCAACTCTTACCAAAAGGGAAAAGTAGAGACTCATTGTAGGTTGAGGTAGTCAGCTGTGTATCCAACCTGTAGGAACAAGTAAGCAACCAAAACATCAGAGCCTAACACTTCCAGTATATTAGGATTTTGACAAACTCCGTTCTCTCCGCAAATGCAGCAACAACTTTCGAAGTAGCTCTGGATTTGATATATATTTTCATAGCAAGATCATTGTCTACGGTCTACAAAGTAGCATAAAATCATTTTAACACATACACCACTTGCAATAGGTAAATTAATTAGAGAAGTATACACCTAGGAAGATAATTAGAACTATTTAAGATCAAAATGGAGTCAACTTAATAATTTCAAATTTCCTTAGCACCAATTTGCTATTGTATTGCAGTTTGATATTTTTGTTTTTTTTCACACATTATTATGTGACAAACTTTTGAGTTTAGAGTACTGAAGCCATAAGTTGAGCTCATGTTCAGCTTCCAATTTCCAGCTGGTGGTAATGCTAACTCGGATCTTATTGTGTCTTAATATTGTCTTCATAAGTGCTATTTTTCTTGCAACTTTTGTGTCATAAGTCTCAACTAATGGTTGTAGGAAAACTTGAAACTGTTGTGCAGACCTTAGGTATTACAATTGTGACATTTGGCTTTTTGCGAACAATCCTGACGATGTCGACCGTCACATCTTCATCAGCAGCTCTCTCATCGTCCGACGAGGTCCCGACAAGATATTGTCAATGTGGTGAAGTTGCTGTTTTCCGAATGTCCTGGAAACCTTGGAGTTTCGGAAGGCGGTTTCACACTTGTCCGCACTATCCGGTATGCAATTTATAGTTTTATAATTTGTAATATATATTGTGTTTGTCGTACATTGTTTTGAGTTCCAGACAATAAAACGCTTAACTTTGATGTATGATGACCATTTTCCTCCAGCCAAAGAAATGTGCTTTCTTTTCGTGGCATGACCCTGAAACTGATAGCCGATGGCAAGAAGTTGGCTGGAAGGTGCATGCCCGAATTGAGTCCCTTGAACAACAATTAAATGCTTTACTGGCAACGGGAAGGTCGGTTCCAAACCCCCAACAAGCGACGATTGCAAAGCTTCACGATGAGGTGCAACAGTTAAAGAGTACCGAAGCAAGTGAGAGGTTGAAGCTTAAGCAAGAAATGATGCAGGTCAAAAGAAGATACAAGATGGTTGTCACATTTTTGATTGGGTTGATTTCGTCGTTGTTTTTTCTTCTACTTTTCAATATTTGGACTGTACAATTCCGAGTTGGAGGTCAATATTTACCTTAATTAGGTGTAAACTAGTGAGTTGTAGAAGCCGGTGTGTATGTAATTATAATTGTCATTTGTTGGTGAACAATGAACATTGTGGATGCTGAAGATTGCAAGAGTATGAACATTGTGAAAGCAACCCTATTTTAACTGAAATTCAATATTTTTTATATTAGTTTTACGTTCAACTAACTTGTCACACTGAAAAGTACTTGCCATTCCGACTTTGTAATTTAGCTTAGAGTAAAAAAGAGAGTTCAGTAGCAATGTTCACTAAAATGCAAAGAAGGCCATGAAGAAAATGGAAGACACTACTTTTCTCTTCACAATGGCTTCTTAAATATCTTGGCCAGTTTTTACAGCTACATCATATACTGACATTTATGGTACTTGAAATATAGGAGACATAACATAATGCTATCCAGTTGAAGAGAAATTAATATAAATTGGTACAACATGTACCATTACATCTAAGGTAAATAGTAACCATTACAAACATATATCACTTCTTCCTCCATATTCTCAATTTTTCCTTTGACGCTAACTTCAACTTTAAACTTTGCATATTCAAGATCACCATTTCATCATTCTTCTTCTCAATTATTTCTTTAAACTTCGACACTAACAACTTCAACACTAATGATTCTACAATTGCACTCCAACCCTTTGCACCAAATTTTACCAACCCTAAAACACTGCCATTAAACAAAATGTGCGCCTAAAGATACGTAGCACATCTTAGGTGCCAAGAATTGAAAGGACACTAGGATTATATCCTTTTATACAGAGCTGAGAACAAGCAAATATGTCAAGCTGTTGGCAATCTTTAAGGTTCCCAACAAATCCAAATTTGAGGAGACATGGGAGCCTTTAAGATGAAAGCCTTGAAATGAAGCAACAAACATAGTAGAGAGGCAGCAAACATTCATATCAGCAAAGCCCAGGATGCAAACAATCATATCCTTATAAAAACATAATGCAAGTACTCAATATAGGGTTGGAGTTTCAAACGGATCATACACATCAGTCAGTCGTAATACAAAAAATCAGATGAACAATCTTGTCTCTTCTTTTAGTCTAAACTCATTACACCCTAAGTCAGGCGTGCTACCGAAGTACTAAAAAAGGTCAATCTTCAAAGTGCCTCGCGTCGTGGGCGTACGCTTGAACATGGTCGTCGAGGTCTTTGACCTGCAATCTGACTTCTTCTATATGCGCGTCCATCCCGTCCAAGCGTTGGAGCAGTCTCTGCTCCAACCTTGCCATCTGGTCTCCGAACCTTGCAATCTGGTCTCCCAGCCGCTTCTCCATCGCTTCAAGAAAAGGTTGCAATGATTGCGGGATAGAGGGCTGGTCCATCGGGTGATCTCCCCCTCCTTGACGGTTGTCATCTTCCCCGGCAGGTTGTGGGACACGTATTTCTGACATATGCAAATAATACATCGTTAACTAACCAAATGATTAAGCATAACAAAATGATTAAGCATGATAGGGCTTTGACCCTATACAAATCAGGATGACGGAGAACAAATTTCTCTTTACATTCATTTAACAGGGAGAAGGTAAATAAGAACCAAATTACATGTGAAAGTCCATAGCTAAAAGGATGTCAATTTATATGCATGTAAAAGATTAAACGGTATCGTACCATGCCTAGATGTCCACTCATTGTTCAACAACCAGTGTCCCATCCTTGCAATGCTTACTTGATCAACTGCTTTGGGGGTATCTTCCTCAACATCGAAAGGGGAAATATTGTGGAACTGCAAAATTCTTGTGAGCAGGGAGGCATACGGGAGTGGTGTTCCTTCTTTTTGGCAACACTTGCCCATTCTACGGATGACCAAATAGGGTATGTTGACCTCAATACCCTCCAACAAACAGTGCATCAGATAACAGTCAACTTCATTGGGGCTGGTGTGGCTGCCTGACTTATGCGTTATGCAATACACAATTACATGCATCAACATCTTATATTCTAAAGACATGCTTGAAACAATCACCTTCCCAACATGGTCAGGAGATTCCATTAGATGTTTCTCAATAGCTTGTTTGTTGTAGTTTGGGATCTTGCTAAGTGATTTTGAATCAAGCTTTACACCATTACAGGGCAAATTGAACCAAGCGCCCAACTTATTCTCATCTATACTAACATTTACACCCCTAACATTTGAAAGAATGGTATTATCTTTACTACTATACCTCATATTGGAATAAAAACATCTAACTACCTGAGGACAAAATTTGGACGTATTTCCGACCATTGTGTCCAAACTTGCAGCCCTCAGACTCTGTGAACATTGTGGCAGATGTTGATCAAAGAAAGTGAAATCGACATACCGGCATTCGAGAACGTTCCGGCTAGCATAATGTTCACTGATGGCCAGTGAAGTCGCGCGCGACGGACCCCCTCGTGAAGAAGCACCCATCGGCGCGTTTTGAGCATTTTTTGAACGGCGGCCATGTGAAGATGAAGCACCCGGTGCGTTTTGTGCATTCTTCGAACGTCGGACTGTTGAAGAAGACATCCTTGAAGGAGAAATGTGCGTTTGGGTTTGGAGATTCACGTTACGGTTTGTTGAGAATTTGGCGCTAGAGGAGTTGGAACGCTGAAAATTAGATGTAGGTTAAAATAATGAATGAATGGCACGCCACATGCTTATATAGGCCCGACATTCGGTGCGCCGAATTGTAAGATCGGCGGACCGATTTCATTTAAATTGATTCACAGCGCAGCTTTGGTGCACCGATTGAGTATTTGGTGCACCGACTGTTCAAAGAGGGAATTTCCAGCGCGTAATCGGTGCACCGATTGACTATTTGGTGCACCGATTGTTCATGGAGGGAATTTCCAGCGCGTTATCGGTGCACCGATTGACTATTTGGTGCACCGATTGTTCATAGAGGGAATTTCCAGCGCGTAATCGATGGCCCGATTGACTATTTGGTGCACCGATTGTTCATAGAGGGAATTTCCAACGCGTAATCGGTGGACCGATTGACTAATTGGTGTACCGATTTTCGCCATAGTTCATACCTTTCTTCACTACAAAATGCTCAACAATTCCTTCATTACCTACACTTGAACATGCATTTTCCAATATCAACAAATGGTTTAACAAGTAATAAATGAACACTTCGGTTATAATCAAAACAAATTCATAAAGCCCAAATTTAATGCTCATTTTAAGACTTACAAAAACAAAAGTAACTAAAATAAAGAAGAAAAAAGAGTTAAAAATAAATAAATAAGAGAGTGATTAAATGTGTCATCCACTCACATCCTTATCCACTCACACTCATCCATATGATTCTCCTTTCAAATTCACTTATTCTCATTCATTCATTTTTTCGGTAGGGTCGTCAAATTATCACGCTTGACATTTCTCTCAAAATATTAAGCGTAATATGATAAAATTTTAATTATAAATAAAATAAAAAATTATGTTGATCATGCATTCCATATTTTCATCTATCTTATACATTGGATTTATTCATTTTGAAAATACTTTTAAGGAAAGATGAACGATGTTGATAATGGGATGGAATAAAATTATCAAAACTTCTACAGTTGTTTTTAATTTATAAAAGTGAAACTTTAAGAAAATATATAATTTGGACTCTTCCAAAATTATTAGTCTAGTCATGCCTCGTTTCCTTCAGGGTGGTCAATATCTGGTTAGTGACAGCCTTCTTTTTTTTGTTTTTTTTTTTTTTTTTNTTTTTTGTTTTGGTTTCCAAATGGGATAAAGTATATAACTAATGGGAATAATTTTTTAGGGGGGGCCACCACTAGGCCATGAGTTAATACTTTTATTTTTTGGTACACGTGAATACGCCTTCTCAAGAAAGCATTGATCAATACTTTTTTTTGGGCCCACACACTTTCTTGTTTGGTCCAATACATATCTCCTTTTAGACCCATGTTTTATTACAAATCCAAAAAACAATAAAAAATGAAGATTAATCCCCAACAAAAAAAAAATAATAAGAACTATCGTTTTCTAATAGTTTCCTTTTTTTTTCTCCTTTGAAAAATACATCAAAAAGATTAATTTTAGGCTTCAACTTTGGTTCACTAGTCTTCCATCTTCACTCACTTGTAGTCTTTGTTACACTTACACCAATACAAAAATTGACACCACAAGCTATACTTCATAGCTCTAATAATTTTAAGAATTTGTTAGTTAACTCTTGTATATTTGAAGAATACTTTTCTCTAATGTTGACTTTTGTTAAACTTAATAGGCCAAGGAATAGAGTAAATTTGGTTAAGTTCAATAACAAGCATTTTAAGGGTCATTCAGCTCACAATTCGGTTTTACGTTAATGTCTTTTTTAATAGTAAACTGTAACTTCGTATGTTTTGAATGCTGATGAGTTTATGACGTCGTCGAGTCATACTTCTCAAGACTCCATGAATTCTCTCAATATCATGGACCTGTAGAAATGAACACCTCTCGATTTCGATAGATTGTGTTTCTTACCATTTTTTATGATATAATAAAAAAAAGAACAATATGCACAAAGAATAACCCATGTGAAATGACTATAAATCTTTAATAGTATAGTTATTAGTGATAGTTGTGGAAGAATCTAGCTTGAATTTGAGGATTCTAAAAATTTCATACGAAAACTCAGTAGAGGAGATTTTATGAGAAAGTGGTCTAAAATAATAAGAATATGCCTCATATCTTAGAAATTTAAAAAGATTGAACCCTAAAAAGTAAAAACAGAAAAGTAAAGAGATTGATAACACAGGAATTAATTAATCTATTTATTCAAAATAAGACTTATTCGGTGATGTACAAAGGTTCAAATCTTGAATCCATGCACTGTTCAATTAGGATTCAATTTGATATTACTTGGCAATTTAAAATTACAATTTCTTTGGATGGATTAGAGACAAAGTTAGAATCAGAAGTATTTGGGTTAGTTCATGTAACTGGAGAACTAGATTCAGTGTCTTGGCTATAGTCATACGTATTTATTTAATTTGTTGTTTCCAATTTGACTTCCTCCAGTGAATGATATTTTCATTATAAATATTTTTTTTTCTGTTTTTTTTTTTTCGTCGACTAAAGCAAAAGTCCAAAAATGATTTTTGGACTGTCGTATTAAAAATATTTTCCAAAGCTAAATGTTTGATAAATTATCATCAGATGCATTCATAGCTTATTCATATATCAAAATTTACCACTATTAATTAGGATATAATAACTTGAGTGAATTTTTTAATAATAACATGATGTTTTTGTTAGAAATAAATCAAATAATAGATATATGTGTAAAATAAGTTTCACAATTTAAAAAAAAAAACTAAGAACATATAAATTAACTTGTGAAAACTAGAAAGTGATAATTAAATAGAGAATCTGAATATCACACACACAAATATAACCCAATATTGGATCATCACAATTAAAAACTTAAAAAAGACAATGTTATTCATATCCTAAATCTTAATCTTAAAGAAAATTAAGAGAGTGAAAATTAATTTTTTTTCTTAATTAAATCATACAATGGATTAGTGGTATATTGATAATTTAATAGTGGAATGAACAAAAGCCACTAGAATTCTCAACACTATGGGCTTCTTTCTTTTTCTTCACTAATCACTAGCACACTCCAGACGTGGCGCATTGAAGCGTCTACAACTTTCCACGTGGCAGCGTGTCAGCCTTCCATCTTACTTCACATGTGTACATGCACTCACTCACTCTTTGTGTGTCACTCACTCCCACCAAAGGCCATAAACTTCTCTGCCAAAGTATAATTTTGGTCTCGTAACCCATTTTGTTGTTATTTTGTTCTTGTATTTTTTTGTTTAAGTTGTAAATTTGGTCTTATATCTTTGGGTTAGATTGTAAAATTAGTCTTATATTTGTTATTCAGATTGCAAATTTAGTCCCTTATCTTCGGGTCAAGTGCAGAATTGGTCCCAAATATTTGGATCAGATGGGATTGATGGTATTTTTTTTTTTTACAAAGATATGAGACCAATTCTATAAATTGACCAAAATATATGAGATAAAAAATGATACGAAACCAAATCTACGACCTTTTGCAAAGGTATGTGACAAAAAATGCAATAAAAAATATGGTACCAAATTGAGATCTAAACAAAAATTATAGGACTCAAAATACACGGCTTTTAATTTCGTGAATTTCTCCATAAAAATAAAGAAATATTTATTACCATAACAAATTCACAGCTTTTAATAAGAAAAAAAATGAAAACAAAAATATTTATTTCTTGACAAGAGAAGAGAATCCAATCCAAATCATGGAATGGGATAGCATAATATTTTGGTATCACTCACACACTCTATCTAATGCTTGTCTGTTATTCCCAACCATGTGGAACTTCTAACTAATCAATCCGCCACGTGTCACCAATCAGATTGTCCAGCGCGTTGCGTGTCGTATGCTTGACGCCTTTTTTTTTTCTAAAAATTAAAAAAAAAAAAATATTATTNTAAAAATTAAAAAAAAAAAAATATTATTTTTATTTATTATTTATTGTTGCGTCGGCGATGACTCTTTACCGCCACTAGCTATGCTACCTCACTGCTTCGCTCACACTCTACTCTCTACTTCCTTCATTTATCTCATTTTTCTTTCTTAAATTCTTCCAAATTTCCCATGTTTTTTTAAAAAATATATCCTACACTTTAAATTTTAGATTTATTGTCAAACACAATGGACTCATGGATCATGATGTTTTTATATTTTTTTTTCAATTCAATCTCAAAAATTACGTTTCTTTGCTTTTTTGTTCATTTATATATAATAAGATTAAGATGTTATCACCACAGGATTTGATTGCCATATCCATATATATTTTGCGATTCAGCACTAGATTTGATGTTATCATGATGTTTTTTTTTTCAATTCAATCTCAAAAATTAAAGAAGCAAGCATGAGTAGTACGCATTGCAAAGTAACTTTCACTTAAATTGAGGTGGGAACGCAAAACACGTGCTTAAGACATACTCTTGTAGTGGTTTCAGGCTTTACATCGATGAAAAATGAATGTGCGTGAGTATTTAAATAAGTTCTATCACACACGTTAGATATGTCTCTGACAAAAAAAAAACTTTCACTTTCCTAGGATGAAACGGTATCGGGTTGATTAATTAGCTTTGGAACAAACTAAATACAGTATCTACACTACACTCTAGAGCAGCCACCAAGTGTATATATACATATATACACACAATACTTTAGAAAGTGGAAAAAATAAGTATATAAACAAAGATAGGTACACGTGGGATCCTGGCAGTTATTAGCTGTATTCCCTGGGTGCCAGGTGGCAAACTAACAAGAAAAAGTGAGAGACCACGCAAAGCATGAATCGCCAAAACACACTTTCAAACTTTGGACGCTCACAGTAAATAAAACTTGAACAAGTGCAGTATTTTTTTTTTTTATAATTTGTTATGGTTATGGTTATGGTAAATTATTGAATGAGAAGGATCCGATATGATAAATTAAATTTTGCATATATAAAAATAAAAGAGTAATAAAAAACAAATCGTGTGAGACACGGAGGCACATAAGATTAAGAAAGAAAGAAAGAAACAGAGTGGCAACAGCACACAGTATAAACAGTGTGTATGTGTTCACGAACCTCTGTTTTGACTTGGAACAAGTCATTCTTGTTTCTTCTTTCTCTCTCTCTCTCTCACCTAACAAACTTTAGTTGACCCACTTCACTCTCTTCCTTTTTTGTTATTTCACCCACTACTCCAGTAGTAAGTTTGAGTTGTGTATATATATAAATACAAATCTACCTCCTCCTCATTATTCATTCATTCATTCACTCATACTTACTTTGTTTCTTTCTCATTTCTTATATATGGCTATGGAGGCTATGAATTCTCCTACTATGGCTATGGATGATCTTGATTTTCACTCAACCAAGAGGAAGCGCTCCAAACGACACCGTCTTGATAGTAATAATACGACATCAGAAGAAGAGTATCTCGCTCTCTGTCTTCTCATGCTTGCTCATAGTGGAAACGACACCACCACTACCAAAACGACGTCGTCGAAGCCTTCTTCTTCTCATACATGTTCTATCTGCAACAAATCCTTCTCATCTTATCAAGCCCTCGGTGGTCACAAGGCCAGTCACCGTAAGTCAACCTCCGATCACTCTTCCACCGCCGTCAATTCCTCCACCTCCGTCACCACCACCACCACCGCCGGCGGCGGCGGCGGCAAAATTCATGAGTGTTCAATCTGTCACAAGACTTTCGCGACCGGTCAAGCTCTCGGCGGCCACAAGCGCTGCCACTACGACGGCGGAAGCGGCAGCGCCGGCGCCGGCGGTACTATGATTACGTCATCTGAGGGAAACACATCCTCCGTCGCCGCCGCCGCACACAGCCACCGTGAGTTTGACTTGAACCTTCCGGCGCC
The DNA here is from genome assembly GCA_003254925.1 of Chamaecrista fasciculata. Taxonomy (NCBI): domain Eukaryota; kingdom Viridiplantae; phylum Streptophyta; class Magnoliopsida; order Fabales; family Fabaceae; genus Chamaecrista; species Chamaecrista fasciculata. Next base: position 93,545 of record QANZ01003540.1, read on the forward strand.
GTTGACGGACTTTTTCCCGGCGGCGTCAACGGTATGGGGCGGCGCCGTCGCCGTGAAGAGCATCGGAATCGGAGAAGAAGAGGTGGAGAGTCCTTTGCCGGTGACGGCGGCGGCGGCGAAACGGACTCGTTTGTTTATGGATGATGGAGAAGAGTAGAATTGAATCAATATACAGTGAGGAATTGAATCAAAATTGGATCGAGATTCGAGAGTTTTATAGTTTTGATCATATATATATGTAAATTTCTTTTGTTGTTGTTTTTTTTTTTTTTTGTTTATGGGATTGGGGGAATTAGATTAACATGGAGATTTTGAGTTTTTTCTTGGTATGAACTCATTTGTTCCTCTGTACAGACAGAAAGACAGATAGATTTGTTCTTCATTATTGCTTTTGGACTGTACTTCTCTATTTCTCTTCAATTTAATTTTCTCATTTTACATCTTTCAAATCAACTCTCTAACTTACAATTTTCGTGTGGTTCACTCTAACTTACAATTTACTTACTCGTATTAAAAATAAATTTGTAAGTTTTCTTTTTTTCATGGATTTTGATATGTCGTAGACTGATAGCCTCGACTGGTTACTGGTTTACTACCGATCCTTTATCTTTTGCAGGCATTTCTCGTATATTACTCAAAATTTAATAAGGAATCGAAAGGATAACTTTTAATTATTCAGATCCTCTTATCAAGAATTACTTAATCCCATCTAAAATTTAGTCGCGATTAATGTTCCTCACATTTTATTTTACTAGTGTAATATATGAAGATCCAATATGTGAATCTTCCTAATTCTCACTTATAGCTAGGGATAATCAAAATACCCATATTTAATGGGACTCTGGAATTTACCCTATGAGTATGGGTATAAACCCGTACCCATCCTTAATGGTATCAGGTCTGAGTATAGTGGTACTTTATCCGTACCCTACCCATATACCCATTTGTAATAATAAATATATTTTTATATATAAAAAATATAATACTTTAATACTTTTTACTGAAAAAATATTAAAGTTTTTATAAATATTGAAATATTTTATTAATGTATTCATATTTATGATTTATTTTTTTTATATTTAGTAGTTATGGTCTTATGGATGTAAAAAATTGGATAAATATAAATTTTATATTAACAAAAAATAATTTATTTTAAAATTTTTCCGGGTTTGGGTGCGGGTATGGGGATTAGACTACCCAGTGAGTATGGTATGGGGATTGATTTTGATACCCGCTCACATTCGGGTATGGGTCCGGGTATCATAGTATCCTACCCATACCCTACCTATGATCATCCCTTAACATTAACTTATGTGGTTAATTAAGTCAACACTGATCATAGGAAAAATTTAAATTTAAATATTTAAGGTTGAAATTTCAAATTGCTCTAAAATGTATGGGGTGGATTTCAATTAGTGGTAAATGTTTCTTTTATTTCATATATATTGAACCTATATATTTCTGGTTAAAAAAAAAAACCTATATAAAATAATCTCTCAAATTGGTTTAAAAATATTGAATGTGATCATATCTTTCTCGTTTCAAGTTTAATTGCAATAAATTAAGAGTTATGAGTTGTTTTTGACAAATACTTACTCTATTCAATTGACGCTGTCAACAAACGAGGTCAAATCGAGTCCCGAAAGTATATCACTCATTTCATAATCAAACAAATGGAGTTAGTCATATCTCTCTCATTTGAAATTTGAATATGACAAGTTTAAAATTATGTGCTAACTCTTGAAAAGTTATTTTTCTACCCAATTGAGAGATCATTAATAAATTAGATCAAATCGCGTTCTAAAAATAGGTTTAGAACCAATTTAAAAAAATTTTAGAAACATATAAAACTAAATTGAAAAATTATGAAAATATATAAGATTATTCTCAAATAAAAAAAACATTTAAGACAATTACAAAATTTACCCCGTTCATTTGTGACAATTTAAGTTTTTGACCATACTATGAAGTATGAACCATGGGACTTCAGGATGAACTGATCAATTTTGAGTTTTTGACTATGGTCTATGGGACTGTAAAATATGTAGCCTTTTGTTTTTTATTGAAGGTAAAATAGGTAGCTAGTAGTTGACTGCATTTTAAGGAAGTACAAGTAGATAAGTTTGGACATAGTAGATAACATTTTAATGAATCGGATTTTCTTTTTTAACAAGAATTCCCATGTTTTGAAATGAACAACATGAATCTAGTATACAAAAAAANAAAAAAAAAAAAAAAAAAAGACCCACTAAATTAACTTAATTAAAAGACGATTCAACTAATCCAGACACTCGCATTATCACTGAAACACATGGCAAATTAAAATATCCATATATGTGTGTGGTATATGGGGAGACACCAATGAAAATTGAAAACTGTGAAACACACAAACTAATAATTAACCACTGACGTTGGATCATTAATAATAATAAGTCAAGGTCTTTTCCAAAGAATAATCAATCGATGAATGGTTGGTTCGTTGAAATTTTCTCGGGCAAGAATTTTCCGGGAAATTAAAATTCAGAGAAGAGAAAATAATTAAACAAAATATATAATAATAACATTAATAATAATATGGAGTACCGCGTGAACAACGAAGAAACAGCAGGAAAGACCGATGGATGGTTGTTAATTTTGGTATTTGCTAGTCGTTTTATTTAATTTATAGTTTAAATGAACTGTCTCCATTGAAGTTTTAATAGAAGACAGAATAACAATAAGGCTCACTACTCAGTAAGAATTAATAATTAATAATATGACAAATAAATTATAATTATTCAAACATTACTAGTCAAAATGCTAGTGATTTTATGATTGGAATTCATGTTAATTAATTCACGCACCTATAGTACACCTAGTTATCAGCCTCGAAACACTTATGTTTTAATAATTTAAACAATTTAAGGTAAAAAAAAATATGGTGTAATTATAATGAGCAAAATAAACACTCCCGTTACACTATAACTCTAGTTATGTATTAAAAGTGAAAATAATAAGATTATATTGATATTGTAATTATATCTCAAACAGACTCAAAGACTCTACTACTTTCAAGAAATTTTGTCTTTTAAGTTAAATGTGATATATTTATTTTTACCTTTTCAAAAGTTAAATAGAAATAAAAATATGTTACTTGTTAACATTTTGTAGATTGTTGTACATAAAAGATTGTCACGTGGCACCAAAAATTTAATAAAAAATAAATGTCATATATGATCTATATATAGTGAAAAAAAACAACTTCATACCTTAGATCTTTTGAAAAGAAAATTTCTAAATAAACATTCCGTGGATTGCAATACATAAAATATTGTCACGTGACACTGAAAATCTAATAAAAAATAAATGACATATATATATGATCTATATATAGTGAAAAAAAACTTTATGCCTTAGATCTTTTGGAAAGAAAATTCTCAAATTAATATTTCATAGATTGCTATGTTGGATTATTTTTATCAAATAATCCTAAATTGTGGATTAGCACTAATCATAAGCATGGTTCTTATTATAAATATTGCATATATATTAAGTTGTCAATTCTGTTAAAGTACTGCCTACTTGGATACGGCCATGATTCACTTATAGGTGTAATAGAGTCATTCTGTGATAGATCGATCTGACTCTTAACCTATTCCGGAGAGAGGCCCAACCTGCGAGAGCCAACTTACTATCAATGGTCCTATCAAATTGATAGTCAAATACCGGCTATTATCACCATCTTATATTAATATTACATTTTAATAAATAAACCATTTTTCCTCCTATATATAAGTTACAATGGTGATATGAGTTTGGTGTGAAGTTCTAGCACATATTGGTGGCTCTCAGCAGGCTGCAACTTCTATGCTGCTTTCTCTAACATTTCCAGGGATTAAACAGTACAAAAGCATCCGATGGATTTCGGCTCAATCTCAAGTACGATTTAGATTCATCCCACTAATCTAAATCTAGCATGCTATACATAAAATATTGTCACGTAACAGTAAAAATCTAATAAAAAATAAATGTCATATCTTATCCATATACAGTGAAAAACAATCTTCATTCCTTAGCTCTTTTGAGAAAAAAACTAAATTGACATTTCGTAGATTGTGATACATAAAATAGTCACGTGGCTCCTAAAATCTAATAAAAAATAAATGTCATATCTAATTCATATATAGTAAAAAAAAAAAACTTTATTACTTAGAGTGAAAAAAATATCCCAAAGCACCATTTAATCAAGCTAAAAGGTCCAATTATAGTCACTTAGAGTAGCCACCAAGTAACCAAGAAATGGAAAAGAGATATTTTTAGTGTTTCATAACATGAAGTGAGATAATTAAATAAATGAAAAATAAAATAAGAGAAAATAATTTAGTATATCAACTACATGTTTTTCTATTTTACAATTTCTCAAAAAAAAAATCACAAAAAGTCCACACATATATAGAATCTAATTTCTCAAAAATATCCTTAAAAATATATTATAATAATGAAAAAAAAACTCTTAACAGCTAATGCTAAGTAATTGAACTTTTGTGGCAATAATTTAATCTACTAGTTTACTCCATAAATGTTTGAGAGGGAAAAAATACAATAAATAAAAAGATGCTATATTAGTAAGGGTAAAACAAAACAAGAAGTACATAAATAATAAATGATAATTGATATGTATGGGAATAAGCTAATATATGTGTTAATTAATTAGGATAATTGGTAAGGTGGGTTGAACCAAAAATCTTCCCATGTGGTTCCTGCCTTTAATGCACATGTTGGTATGATAATACCAAATTTGTAACGCCTTTATTTGTGTGGCTTTAGGACACTTTGATAGTACAATTGGGTTGGCTAATTCTCTATCCAACCTACTAATTGTAATATTTCAACATCTTTAATTTAATTTGGATAATTTTAAGAATATATATAGGTTCGTTGAATGTGTTATGTGTACACACATATTAAGTTCTATCTTTTGATAAAAGACAACGTTATTTCGGTAAACTCCATGTTTATATATCCTTAATTCATATATATTTAGGAATATAATTTTGACCAAGCTCTTTCAGTATAATATGGGCAGGTCCTAGGGATATAATGCTTAACGGAGTCAACCTTTGTTAATTGAATTTTAATTAATTAAGCAACTCAAATTAAGTAATTTAGGAGAGATCTTAATTATATATAATTTTCAAGTGTTTGTTAAATAAGCTATTTAATAAAATATGTTGGGCGGAAGCACAACCCACACAAGAAATAAAGGAAGAGGAAACGGAGAAACGAACACAAATCTTTAACGTGGTTCGGTGCCTCAAGACCTACTCCACTGCCCCCTCTGGGACAAAATTCACTATTTGTAATTTTTGCACGGAAAAATTACAAACCCTCCTCAATACAATTTTTGAACGGAAAAATTGAAAACCCTCTCTCACAACTACCCAAACCCTTTCACACTCAAAGGCTAGTAGAAGTGATACAAAAAAAGATAGAAGCCCCACTCTCTATTTATAAGGCCCCCTCCCCCTCTCAAGTTTTGTACCCATCGATGTGGGACTTGGGAGAAATCCCAACAAATCCTCCCTTCACCCAAAGTCCCACATCATCTCACTCTATCAGAAAACTGACCTCTCTACATTCTCAGCTTTCTGATCTCCTCCACTTCTGGAGCGATCACAAGAAGTCATCTGCAACATTGACTTCATTTGAAGAAGAAGCCATCTTTGCCTTGCCCCTCCTCTCCTTCAGGTTCTGCATGTCCTCCCTGAATTCTGGGCATTTCACCTGCTTGTGTCCCAACTTCCCACAATAATAGCACTCAACAGTGCTCGTGTCTCTCGGCCGAGTTCTTCTCTCAAGTTGGTCACCCTTCTTCTTCCTCTCTCTTTCAATATTCTCTGCAGCTAGTAAATGACTATCCCCGGAAGACTCTTCACCACCCATCATCCTCTGACTCTCCTTCATTGCCGTCATTGCCTCATCTAATTTCAATGTGCTCTTCCCTGCTAACATTGACTGCACTAGTGGCTTGAAGGATTTTGGTAATGAAGCTAACAGGAGCAACGCTTGCTCTTCATCCTTGATAGTCTCCCCTGCATTCAACAGTCTAGATACCAGCTCATTAAATTTATTAATGTGATCAATCACATTACCTCCCTCTTCCATCTTCAGTGAATACAAGTCCATCTTCATCATCAATCGGTTGGTGAGCGTTTTTGACGCAAACTTGCTCTCCAACGTGTCCCACAAACTCTTCGGCGACGTCTCCTTTAACACTGTCACTTTAATCTGCGGGGCTAGAGCCAACCGAATTGTACTAACAGCTTTCTTTTGAATTGTATTCCACTCTTCATCTTTCATTCCACTTGGTTTTTCCTCACTCAATGCAGATTCAAGACCCTGTTGAACTAAATAATCCTGAATTGTGCATTGCCACAACATGAAATCCGTTCTCCCATCAAATAACGGAACTTCAAACTTCAAGGTCGCCATCATACAAACAGACAACCAATAACTAGCACCACAGAAGACAGACAGCCTATAACCAGCACCACAAGCAACCAACAACCACAAACAGTCTAACAGACAACCACTCCAAAATCCAGAAAACTAACTTCAAAACTGGAATTAAAATCAAAAGCTAGACTGAACCAACCTCTCTTGATGTTGCAGTGCCGGAACCTTCTGCTGACTGGCTGACCCACTTGCTCCTTCCTCTCCCTTCTTCCTCCCTGGACTTCAACCTGGCTCTGATACCACTTGTTGGGCGAAAGCACAACCCACACAAGAAATAAAGGAAGAGGAAACGGAGAAACGAACACAAATCTTTAACGTGGTTCGGTGCCTCAAGACCTACTCCACGGCCCCCTCTGGGACAAAATTCACTATTTGTAATTTTTGCACGGAAAAATTACAAACCCTCCTCAATACAATTTTTGAACGGAAAAATTGAAAACCCTCTCTCACAACTACCCAAACCCTTTCACACTCAAAGGCTAGTAGAAGTGATACAAAAAAAGATAGAAGCCCCACTCTCTATTTATAAGGCCCCTCCCCCTCTCAAGTTTTGTACCCATCGATGTGGGACTTGAGAGAAATCCCAACAAAATAATGATGAAATAATAATTATCCTTCTATATGGTGCAATATTTAACCTAATATCGATGTTTAAGGCGTCATGTGTTCTTGTAAGAACGTGGGAGCTATGAGATGAGTGACATTTGTGATTTGGAAGAATAGAAGGAGTATGACTGAATTCATGGGTAAAGCCCTTTAAGAAGAGACCTTATTTTTAAAATAATAATAAATATATACTATTTTTGGAAAAATAATTAATCTTTATACTCTATATAATGCTTATGAGCTCATAGAATAACCAAATTTCTAAAGTTAAATGCATTTGAGTTTTAAGTCAAGAAAAAATATATTTATAAATTTTAAAATTTGTCAAACAAACGGTATGAATTTTCAACTTTATTCATTTAAAATATTTGAGTTTTATAGTTTGACAGACAATTTTTCATCAAGATTTAAAATTCATCAGTATTTTTTACCCCAATATAAAATTTAAAGAATCTCAGTGCATTTTAGCCAATTTTTAATTAGTCCATTGTATGTATTATTACCGATACTAAATTACTATAATAGGGTTAGTATAATAGTTTATGTATTTTTACCTCATATTTGTATGTCAACGCATTTGTTAGCTTAGTCAGTTTTAAATAAATAGTGTTATTATAAATTTAAGGATTAAGATCAAATTGAAACAAGTAATATTATAGATTGGGATCCATATGTGTAGAAAGATAAGATGATAAAACAGACGTGGGAATCTAAAGTGTCCATTGCGTGTGGGACTGAGGTGAAAAAAAGAAAAAGCCTTCTATTTGGATTTATCCTTCCATCCTTTATTATTTTCATGAACAAAAAACAAAAAGGAACACAAGTAAAAAAGCAGTCAAACAGTGAGAGTTTCAAATTTCTGTATCTAGGTGCACAAAATAATAATAATAATATAGTCATAAAAAAATTATTTAACCCACTGAAAACTCATTAGGGAAAATAATATAAGGTGGATAAATGCCACTCCCTTTGTCATATATTTTTGTCTTGCCCAAATAATAAATTAGTTAATCACCAACTTTAAATAATTTACAAATAACAATTACATGTCAAATAGACCCAACAAAAAAAAATTATCATTAACAATTATCTCGGTGTATTATATATAACATTAGCTATGCATGGGCCATGGTGGTCTTTNAACATGTAATATAAAAATATTAAAAAATAATAAATCTTGACTTAGATTGAAAATCATATGGAGTTTATTATCAATTTAATAGATAAAGGTAGAGTAAAAGATAAAGTTGACAAAAAATAAATAAATTTTTTGAGACAGCATTGATAGTAAATAAACTTTAAGGATAAATTGAAAGCTAATGTAAAATTTAAAAATAAAAAATATTTTTTATCCTTACTTTCATTTCTCTATAATTTTGATATCTCCAACATACTTTAATACTGCACCTAATGAAATGAGAATATAAGACTAACCAATATGATTAAAGTCCACTTGAAATGACTTCAGCTGATTTTGTTTAATTTGGACTTTAAGTATATTCCCAAGTGGGAAAAACTAACCAATATGATTAATTAGATTTATTTTCAATTAATACAAGTTAGATCAATGATTAGGAAGTTTAATTCATGAATTTGGTCTACGTCAAAGCTTTTAGCTTTCTTCTTATTTGGTACTCCCTCCGGTTCATAATATCTGTTGTAATTTAGTATGTGCGCACAGACAAAAAAAATGATTAATTTACCTTAAACTTAGAAAAATATAAGATAAAATAAATGTATTACCCTCATTTATTCTTTCCTATTTTCAAAGGAGATTTATTATTGAGAGAAAATAAGTAGGGGTAAAATTGTAAAAAGATAATTAATGCTTTCTTGACTTTATAAAACATCAGATATTTTGAAACATAGACCTTCTTAAAACTATGGCAGATATTGTGAACTGGAGGGAGTATTTGATACAACCCCAATTTGCCCACTTCACTTTTTGTCTTCTTTATGATGAACATAAACACTGATTATGAAGTGGGATTAGCATTTGTTGTAGTTTATGGTTAACATATATGGTTAAAACATATTTCAAAAAATAGAATATTAGCATAAATTAAATTTATATAAATTATTTTTGAAAAATAAATCAATAGGGCACAATCAAAATCGAACTTCATATTCAATTTATACAAAATCTGGCCCAACATGTACACATCTAATACTCACATATTTGTGAAAGTTTTGTATAATTAGATACTTGTATTTATCAGGCCAAAAAAAATAATACTTGTATTTATACCAAACTTCTTAAAATCCCAAAACTTGGCTCAATATGTACACTCCTAATACTCACTCTCTTTTTTAGTTGGGCCAATTTAGTTTTGACCTTATTATTGTATTATATTATTTACAAGGCCCTAATAGCTCCTATTTTTGGACTTCTAAAGTTGCAAAGAAAGTTAGATTACAATTTAAGCCCACACTTCTCTATTGGCCTCTGGAATCTTATGGTGTCCATTGCATAAGAGCTACTGAAAAATTAAGGGTGCGTTTGCCTTAAGATTATAATTTCATTATAATCCCATTACAATTTCATTATCCCCATTTTTATTATAAAACTTAAGCTACAGTGCTATTTGGGTGTTTGTTTTTCAATTATAAAGTCATTACAAAAATTACACTTCATTACAAACTCATTTCATTACATATTTCATACCCAATTACTAACATACCCCTACTCAAATACCTATAATTACCTATACTCTAATACAAATATAAAAAAACTATTTAGCAAAATAGTAATTTTCAATACCCTCATTTATTACACTTACAACTTTCTCTCTCCACTCATCATTTTTTCTTTTTTCTTCCTCTTTTTCTTATTCACCCCCTCTCTCTCTCACATATATATTTTATAATTATAATATATATATATATACATTTCGGCAAAAAATATATATATATATACATATTATAATAATATAATGTGTATATATATTTTAACATATATATATATGCCACACACTCACGTATTCATATATATAATATAATAATATATAAATATTTTTTATTTAAAAAATATATTATATTATACTATATATAATTTATAATTTATATTAATTTAAAATAAAATAATTCAACTCATGTTATTTACATTTTAGTCCATGATATAAAATATATAATTCAGACGCCAAAAATATACATTTTGGTCTCTCCTCCAGTATATATATGGGTATACGAGAGAGGCAGATAGTGGAAGAAGAGTGGATGGTGCGATGTGCTCATGCGTGAAGATCAACGGTCATATTATTACCCGCAAAAAGACAAACCGTTTTGATTAATATATAATTTTTGGTCCCACATTTTTTTCGTGGATAACATTTTGGTCCTTCAATTTATTTTTTGGAGGAAAGTTTGCAATATAGAAACCCAATCATTGATGAATGCAATTTTTTACGGGTCAAGAGATATATTTCACTTTCGTAAGGACCGATTCGTTCAATTTATATAAAATCATAGACCAAATGGTAGGTTTTTAAAAATTTTCATGTTATTTACATTTTGGTCCTTTCATTTCATTACATAGTACTACTCCAACCTTCATTACAAATATTCACATCTAGCACAAATTCCGAGACAATTTCATTACCATTTCATTTCATAACCACCACAACCAAAAAGTCAAAATAGTATTTTTTTTTTATTTCTATCTATTTCCATTATCAATTATCAATTCTACCCCTATACAATTTAAAAAAACCATATATTTATTTCAACCAACCACAATCATTACATACTCTTTTTCATAATTTCACATCCTATTTTTTTCATTACATCTCAAACTAATCCAAACACCATTTTCATTACATTTTCATTACATAATTTTCTCATTACCATTTCATTACATAAAATCATCATTTCATTACCTACTTCTAATCCAAACACACCCTAAGGCTGATCTAAATTATTCTAATACCCTTTTCTTTAATTATTTCTTTTCATGCACCATAAGACAAAAAAAAGTTCTCAAATATATGGACCAATCTGATTTTTAATTTTTTAAAATGTAATTTTTTTTAAACTTGTGTGTACACAAGGAACACCCTTTTTTAAATTCTGAATGTCCTAAAATACAGAACCCAAATTCATTTACTTGACGGAAATTTTAAATCAATATTTTTCTTTAAGTTTACATTAATTGTTGGCAAAAGTACTAATTTTATCCTCAATTTTTACACTAACTATCAATTTCGTCCCTAATGTTTCACATTTTTGTCAATTTATCCTTTAACTAACTTCTTTCAATAAAATTAACAACAAATTGCATCCTGTTTTTCAATCTGAGTTAGAATTTGAGTTTCTTTTTCTATTAATTTTACATTATATATCATTAGCCACGTAGAACCTATCGATAATATTTGGCTAAAATAAGATCAAAGGATAAAATTGACCAAAAAGTAAAACATTGAAGACGAAATTGACAACAAAAAAAGTTGGGGACGAAATTGACAGTTAATGTAAAGTTTGGGGACGAAAGGGTGTGTACACAAGGAACACCCTTTTTTTAATGTTCATAATATTATATAAAATAATAAAATGTCTCGTACAAAAATTAATATTCTTTAAAGTACATTAAATATGAGGAGGAGATATAGAAGATTAATCTCCTCTTCTCCTTCCTTCTCTTTTCTTCCAACATCTTCTCTTTCATTCCTCCCCTAATTATCAAACATACTTGACCATATGCAGTTAATCAATAAATCTCAATGGTTACCATAACATAGGCGTTTAGCATTTGTGAGATTAATCTTAATTTCATTTCTTAATTAATGTGATAATGTGGAGAACATGCTAAAGCTATTGCTAAATTGTCCATACATTTTCAACTTGCTGTGTGAACATGTTATGTAGAAAGGGCATCATGTGCATCAACAAAAAGCATATATACAACCATACCAAGCATTCATATATATATATATATGAACACTCATGCTCTCATGTGACACTAATTTGGTTAAGTGCCAATGTTTCAACATTGATTATGATCATGCCCATTGTTAGAGTATCATTTGCGTGACTAATTGAGATTTGGATGGAACATCAATAATTAAGGCTATTTAAAATTTTAAATCGAAGATTCGCCTGATTAATGAATCAATATTGATATTTGATAAACTCAAGATGGAAGATTTACTAAGTTGAGGATTTTTTATTACTACTTACAATGATGATTTGTGGAAGCAAGCTCCTGAAAGCATCTTCAATATCTGACCTTTTTCTATTATTATTTTCATATGTGACAGTTTGAAATATCTTACATTACCTCTCATTTTAATCTAAAATAAAAAGTTTTTGGTATTCATATCTAATTTGACTTTTGACTTTTTTTCAACCTTTTCTATAAAATTTAAATAGATTATTTTAAAAATTAACATGTGACAATATCTCATAAATCATATGAAAGTATCAGACAATATCATATTGTATCTAATTATCAAATGCAAAATAATAAGTAAAGGACTTTGGAGTTTCTAGGCTCCATTTGAAGATTGAAATGTATTCTATCTGGTTTTGAATATTTGGCTTGTTGAAGGGTAAACTTTCTTCTAATATATCTGATATTTTAAAAAAGTAAGAGAATATTAATTATTATTTTTACAATTTTATCCCTATTAAATAGTTAGTGGAGATTGAATTAGTGAGACTAACTATAAGTAATTTAATAAAGGAAATTTAATTTTCTTATCTCATATTTCTCTTCATTTTAGATGAATTAATGATTTCCTTAATCTATGTGTATTAACCTTAAAAATCATACATTCAGAACCGGAGGAAGTAATATATAAATTTAAGAAATGAAAAATATATGTGAAAGTTACTTAGATGCTTTGCTAATGTCTCTAGTCTATAGCAAATAGAGGATCTTATTTATTATGGATAAGACTATAATCCATAAGTATAACTGATTTGGTCGCAGATGAAAATCTTGAGGAGAGAGAAGAAAAAAAATAGACTTGTGAGAATTTTCACCATATAGGAGCTCACTCCTCATGTACATATTGTATGAGCTTGAGTATATGAAATAATACAGGAGTACTCTTATTTATAGAAGAAAGAGAGAGCTTAGAGTATCAAACTATCCGATATGAGACATAATAAATTGTCATGTGCCATGACTTTGCACTACGACACCTGCCGCTTGCCTATGGCCTAATGTGTCATCACAGTATTAGTAAATATATGTTATCCATGAGATCAAAATTAAACATTTTAAATTCCAGATTTTTTAAATCTCATAACTTTAAGTCAACCCAATATATAATACATACTTAGTGTTTTGGAAGTCATCATGATCATTTGCTTTAAATTGATTTACCCTTCTTTTTCTTTCTTGAATGTCACATCTTTAGTGATAGAATACTCAAGAAGTGATTTTTCCCTCTAATTGTGTAAAGTGCATCAGTCTTATAAGTAGAATAAGGATCAATTTAATTAGGTTTTATATAATTTTAATTTGGTATATAATTGAAATCTATTCAACTATTAAAATATTATTTAAATTTAAATATAATCATAATTATTTTTAATTATCTAATATTAAAGATAAATACCAATAATATTATTTATTTATTCATTAGGCTATATTCTAACACGCTTGTCAAACCTGCGCCACAACGCAGTATCATGACACACTCCTTGCACTGTAAGTGACCCTCAACACTTGCTCCGCGACATACCCACACTCGATGCACATGTTGCATCGCAACATACACTATAAGGCTAGGTGTGGAGCGCGTTTGGCTTTTAATGAAGATTGTTTTAGTGTTATTTTTCTTTTTCTTTTCTCCTAAATTGTTTTTTAATTGGTCAACTTATGATGCGATCAATTTTTTAAAAAATTTATTTGGACTCTAAAATGGCAAAATCTAACAACAAAATATTACTATGCCATTTTTTCTTGATATGTATATAACTTTTTCAAAAATTAAATAATAAAAAAATTATCTCAATACGTCATGTTGGCCTATTATTAAAATATTCCTCAAATTGTCAAGGAAGGTTGACCCAATTGCTAAGGAATCAACTCATAATTCATAAGGTCCTGAGTTCGAATCTCACTGTCGATGTGAGTGCCTTGTTGATAAGTGATCTATAAGTATCTCTATAAGCGCTCATAGAGCTTGGAGGCATGTCGTGACCTTAGTGAGCCCTTGAGACCCAACTCACCTAAACTTTTCTTGAGAGCACTTGGCTAGTGGTTTTTGTTAGCTAGGCTAAGGCTACGATTAAATTGTAGTTTATCAATACCATATATATAGTATATAATTTAACAGATATTCTTTTAAAAAAACAAGTTTAATTAACTTATTAAAATTAAAGTTAAAACTTAAAACTGAAATAGTTACAAATTGAAATTCTTGAATTAAGTTGAAACTTTTAGTTAAATTATGATATGGTTAAGTGCATGTGTATAATGGTATATATAATATTTTTTAATTTTTTAATAAGGGTGAACTCAATGCTATATCTTAGGATTTAATGCCTAGATCTTTTGCCCTTTCTAAGTTAAGTGATATATATTTAAGGGGTCTACCTAACGAGATTAGCGATTTCTGTGAAAAAATTTACAGCAAAATGTTATGATAAAGGCATGTGAATTCTGAGTTGTGTACACAACAGAGCAATATATAATTACATTTTCGTACAAATTTCTCTATCAGGAATTCAGGATCGTATCAACATTATGAGATTTAAATGCGGTTGCTATTTTTACTTGGGAATCAACTGTAACTATTATTGCTAGCTAATTTGTGTACTGTGTATATATATATATATACATTAAGATAACATTATTTGTGTACTGTATATATATATATATATATATATTCTCACTCCACTATATATGGATCATTGTTTTTTTTAATAGAAAAAAAAGTTCATGTGAGTTAAACTCTGAGGGCTCATGAAGGCAGGACATGTTTTTAAACTCTATAAGCGCTTACAGATCGCTTACCAACAAGACCCTCACATTAGCAATGAGAATCGAACTTACAACTTTGTGAGTTATGAGTCGACTCCTTATCAATTGGGCTAACATTTGTTAGCACTATGAATCATTGTTAAAGATGACAATTTAAATGAGTATTTAGGGTATTTGTCTAAATTTTAAAAAATATCATTTAATATTCTTTGAATATTAAATATTTAATAAGATATATATAAGTAGTAAAAAACAAACAAATTATCAGATATTTTTGTAAGAACTGATATTGTTTTTTTTTTTTTTTTTTTTTTTTTTTTTTTTTTT
>QANZ01003540.1:108908-181090 GCA_003254925.1 Chamaecrista fasciculata
TTTTTTTTTTTTTTTTTTTTTTTTTTTTTTATGAAAAAGCAAATGCATCCAAGGCCTTTCGCAAGCAACGATAGAAGCAATACAAGAAGGCAGAAAATCCATCCAGATATTAAACTCTGGGGAGGAAACTACAAACTTAGCTAAGTTATGAGCAGCAGAGTTACATATTCTACTAACCCAAGAGAAAGAAACAAAATGAAAGCCATTACAGAGCCATAAAATGTTTTTAATGACAATATGAAAAGGAGAATAGTCAAGTGGAAGATCATTGAGATAAGAAGCCACCTTGCTACAATCAGTCTCCACAAAAACCCTGTAACAGCCAAATTGAAGAGCTTGCATCACTCTAAACTCCACAGCCAAAGCTTCTAACATATCCGTGGAACCAACAACATGAACAGATTTGGAGGCCGCACCTAACACTTCACCTTTGTGGTCCCTAATAACACAACTCAACCCACAGATTGACTCAGAAACAGCAACATCAACATTAATCTTAAAACAACCAAAGGGGGGAGGAGCCCATTGACTAGATACAGGGCTATTAGACGAATTGCCACTAGGATTGGGTAAACTAGAGATCTCAGATAAAAGGCCTCTAGTTTTATCCCACAACTGAGCACCATCCGCCACTGGAGCATCCGGCTTTGATAACTTCAAATTTCTCCTCTCCCACACCTTATAGATTGCCACAACAAATTTGTAAATATCACTCTGATCCCACTAAGTCACAGCACATGAGAACCACGAGAACCACTAAAATTAACTACCTTATATATATTTTATAATGATCGGATAGTTAAAATATCTGTATCTAATATTCTATAATATAAGTATTTTATCATATTTAATTTTATATTTTTATTTTTTTAATTACTTTATTTTATTTGACAAATATTAAGTATCAATATCAAATATATATAATTTTTGAATTAAGATATCCTATTTTTTTTTTTTTTNATAATGATACCCATTTGGTATTTTGTTTTATTGTAAATGTGATGCAGAAGACTTGAAAAAATAAGAAAGAAATAGAGAGACAAGATATATAGAGAATGAATTCGTTTTAATATCATATTTATTCTGCCTTAAAAATTGAGGTTGGTATCATCTGGTATAAAAGAAGAAAAAGGATCAGATATATAGGGAAGAGGACCCATTTCTAATTTGCGCAAGATAAGATATTATATATATAATATTTTACATGACTTCGATTTTTCTTTTACATATTTTAATATATTTTCAGAATATATTATAAAAACATTGATATCAGTAAAATTAATTATATATATTTAAAAAAAAATTTCAATTTTGAAATTTAAACCTATTTATATTTTGTATTCCTATATCTATACTATATATTTAAAATAAAAATATTAATACAAGTATATATACATATACATATTTATTCTTTTGAGATCCTAATTGTTAAAATAAAGCAATGTTGGATATTATTTTTGGTAGCTGCCATCAACTTAAACCGTTGACTAATCCTTCTTGAGAATCTCACCATTCAATGAGCTTTGCCTAATTTCATCCTAATATACCACATCCATTCAAAAAGTTGATGGAATCAAGTGCTTTTCAAGCTACCAAAAAAATAAAATAAATTAGAGGTGGAAACAAAATATAGTTTTTGTTAGAAAATAAATTATTAATTAAACAAACAAATAAATAGCTCATGAAAAGTATACCTATACTTATTCTTCACTTTTTATTTTCACATAGAATAGTTTTTAAAGTCTATCATTCAATGTATGCAGATATAAATTAGTAGTTTAAAATTGAGTAACATAATATATATATACACACACATATTCATGTGATAATATTATATAATTTTCTAAACAAATAGTTAAATTTATTATAAATGCATTTTTTTATCTTGTCATAAAAAAATGTATAAATAAAAAGACACGAAACAGAACAAAAATATTTAAAATAAGCTTTTTATTAATATGAACATCACACCACTTTTATTGTTCTTCATAGTTCATACTACGACCCAAATTAAATAATAAGATTTTATATTTAATGTTCATTCCTAACCCCTCAAAAAAATTATTTTATACAACATGCATTTTTAATTCTGTTAATAAACATAGTGTTGGTGGAGAGTCATCATCATGTGGAAGTAAGAGTTTTGATATGAGCAGCTTCTTAGCTTTTGACAACCTAAGCATGTGCATGCTGTGAGGTGTTCTGTAAATAAATATATCACTATTATATATATTTCACCAATATATATATATATATAGCACTATTATAGGGATGTGTTCACAATGGAATATGATGTATTCTTTGGTCATTTAATAAGAAATAACCCTTTTTTTGTATTGAGAGAAAATATTAACATGTGTAAAATGTAAATTTAATTCTAGACAATTTCTATATTTGCAAGTTAATTACTAACAAAGATTTTAATGAGAGAGGTGCTTTATTTTTCACAATATTGGAAGTCAAAGAATTTGGTGAATTGGTTTGACAAGTTTTGAAATTAAAGAAAAGAAAATTGCACATCCTTTTTAATTAAAAGATTTTTTGTTGTATTAATTGTTTTTCAGATTAAGAAAAACAGGTGACATTAAATAATGTCATAAAGTAAACTACTTTTATTGAACCCGAAAGAATGAATTAACTAATCATTTTGGGTAATCTTTCTCTCCATCTCTACTCATCACTATATCCTATCATTGAGATCGAATTAAATAATATTGTTTTTTTAATTAATCGAAAAGGTTTGCATGATCTATACATATGCGTCACAATATAAGATCGCTCTTCCTTTCAAAAAAATAAAAAATGTAAAGTGATATTTAAAAACCTTATTTTAGCATAATGATTAAAATTCACTTAAGAATTTGTGCTTTATCAGTTATCACTATTTTAGCATTGACCAACAGTTACAACTACAAGACATATAATTAAGAATAACAAAATTTTAGTTCTCAATAAATAAAGTAATTTTCAATTTAATTTAGTTCCATCATTAATATTTTAGCAGTGACATTATGTCATTCTTGAGAGATTAATTTGACAATAATAATTTTTAATAAGGACTAAATTAAAATTTAAAAGACACCCAATTTGTCAAAGACTAAAATATATTTTTCATTAATTAATCATGCTTATTTAAACCTCACAATTCTTGGATTCCATCATAATTTATAAACTTGACTGATTCTTACATTCTTAAAATAGATTGTATTTTTTTTTTAAAAAAATATACTATATTTCGTAATTGATAATTAGAGACTACTTTTAAAACATAAAGATGTGAAACACCAAAATGAATTTTTTTTTTAGGTAAAGTTTAACTAAGTTGAGTTTCGGAAGCTTACCAAGATTAGAATATGCTTTCAGGCTTTATGAGAATTTATAAGGTCTTCACAATGACAGGCAACGAAAATCAAACTCACGATCTTGTAGATTATGAGTCAACTCCTTACCAATTGGGCCAACACCCAAATGAAATTTTATACATAGGTAGGCAATGAGGGATTGGATCCTCTATAGTTCATTTTTTTACATTTCTTGTGGAGTTAGAGAGAGAAAGGAAAAAGAAGAAAGAAAAAATATAAAATTCATGAAATAAAAATATGTAAAATCGTATTTTTTCTTTCTCTTCCTTTCTCACTCATACTTCACAAGAAATATAAAGAAATAAACTCTAAAAAAAAATCCATTTCCGGGCAACGATTCCCCACTTCCTTAACTATAGTTTATTTTTTTGGGAAAAAAATAAAAGGTTTTGAATTTGGTTATCTTCAATTCATATTTAGTTAATTAGTAAAATGGTTGACACCTACAAAGTCGAAGATTGCTTTTTGCCAACTGTCCACTAGGAAAAAAGATTTCCCAATGGCCTGATTCCCACACTATTCTCATTCTCTCTCTCACTAGTTTAGTACACACATACTTTCTCTCTCTAGTTTTGTACTCTCTCTCTCTCTCTCTCACTAGTTTCTCTCTCTTTTTTTTTTTTGGCCAGTCTCACTAGTTTCTCTCTCCCTCTGAGAAAAAAATTGAATAGGGCTCAGTCGGCTGGCTGGCACTATAGCATTGATCAGCACGCAAGAAATGAGGTTGTGTTCATTAAATTAATATAGTACTCCTCCGCGTTATTGAACCACTAAGAAAGCTCAGGTGTCAGTTTTGCCTTTGGCGTGCATTCGCATAACTCTGCAACGTGGTGAGTCTCTGCGTTCATTCATCAATGCCTTTGCCACAGAAACAAAACAAAACCAAAAAAAACCAAAAATTGAACCATATGCTTCATTCATCCTTTCTCCCCATTTTAAACCATGGAATGCAAAATAGTAAAGAAAGCAAATGAATGAAAAAAGTGCCTAAAAAACATGTCCTTTCTTTCTATCACTTTGGCATTTAGTGTGTGCTTTTCCTTTCAGGCTTCCTCAAACTTTTTAGATTCAGCTCATTCTTCTCTTCTCTGCCTCTCTCACGCTTTCTTCTTGTGCTGCTTTTTCATAAACCCTCTGGTGGGTCACTTTTGGTGCTAGCTCTTTGATTCCACACACACACACACACACACAGGCTTGCATTGCACACTAGCATTTGCAGTTTTGATACTCTCAAGTGTAAGATGTTCTTCCTTTTATCTCTCATTTCTCTTCTCAATGGCTTTGAAAGTTTCGTCTTCTGGGTTGTGATGGTTTTGGTTCCTTCATTCTCCAAAGTTGGTTGACACAAAGGCAATGCATTTTTTTTTTTTTAATATATTTCTTCACTCTCTCTTTTTATTCGCTTATTTCTTCATCAACTTGAAAAATGGGTCTCTGGGGTATTGTCGGGAATGACGCGGAGAGTGGGCTTTGGGACTTGGTAAGGCATATTTCTTCATGTGGGGTTGAGAGATTCATCCCCATCAAGCATAAAGTCATGATCTTGGCTTCATTATTTTACTAGATTTCTGTGATATATTCTGGTAGATTCCTCAGATTTCAGCTCAAAATTTTTGTTTATAATAATAACTTTGCAAGTAGTCCATGATGTTTCATTATTTATTCCTTTAAAAATAACCCCATGTTCGTGATCTTCCCTCACCTATCCCATACCTTTGCAAAAGATGCTTCTTGTCTACCGTTTTGGTGGTTTATTCAACTGATACCGAGATGCTGTTTTCCGTTGCAGGTTTTCAAACTCCAACGGTAAAAGAAGGAAATTAAAAAGAAAAAAGAAGATAGTGAGAGAGATAAGGGATTCTTGCATTTTAGATTGGACATTTATCTCTTGCATTGTAAGCTTTAAAAATAGAGGGAAAACAGAGAAACAGAGGAATCAGATAGTGAAAGATAAAGAATATGGGGAAGTGAGGTGGAGTCAGATTTGTGCTTGTGGTTGTCTCTGTTTTGAGAATTTTTTAGTGTTGTTTCTCTGTTTGCTATGTCCCCTTTGCTGATTCTGTGAGCCCGGGTTCAGTGGGCTTTGCTGCCGACCAGGGAAACAAAGCCCTAGTTTGGGTCTCTCCCATTCCAGAGAGCCTTTTACATTTAAAAGAAAACAAAAACAAAATCAAATTAGGCAACCCCATCTGATCATTTATCTCTTTCCCTCTCTCTCTCTGTGATTCAGCTTATGCCTTGTTTGCTGTCAAGATTCTGTCATGGTCACACACACCTTAGTATTGATCCTTAAAGCCAAGAAACTTGGATTCATCTAGGTGGGGTGGGGTTGTCTCTTCCTTTCTTGGACTACTATGTCTGTTCATTAAGGATGTTTTGTAGGGGTGGCCATGGCTTGTTGGTTTAGCAATTGGTAATTGAGCTCTGAGGAATTGGTTCTTCAAACTTTCAAGCAGATCTTGTATTGTGAAGATGAAGTTCATGAAACTTGGTTCCAAGCCAGACACCTTTCAGACTGATGGGAACAATGTTAGGTGAGATTGAGATTACACAGGTTCTTCTATCTATGTGTTTTTGTTGATTTGTACCAGATTTGCCGATTTTTCACTTTCTTCCATGTCTTTTTGTTTGAAGTGTGCTTACGCATCTTTGTAGGTCTGCATTGTGTAAGAACATCAGATCTTCCTGCATGTTCTACTTTTGATTATTCAGTATCAGTTTTAATTCTCTTCTAGGTTGTAGGCTTGGTATTGCCAGTGTTGTTGGCTGCTAAAGGAAAGAATCTAGCTCAATTTTTTATGCTTGTGTAGTCAAAGTTTAAAATGATTAGGACCTGTGAAAACTGATGGAGTCTCTTTTGTGTTTTGCCACAAATTAATGCCGAATGAGTTCTGGAAAGTGCTGTTTCTGAAGAATTTGAAAACTGGTATTGGAAAATGGGGTGAATGGCCAATTTGTGGTGAAACCAATGATAGTTCTGCTTGTTAGATATGAGTGTGGCCAAACACATTAGAAATTCCGAAGATGGGTTCCTTTAGGTTTGATGTTGAACCTAGCAGCCAGACCAAAGTATAGTTACCAAAGTTTTTTCCTCTAATAATTGGGTATTCTTTGTATAATCATACCATGTGAAACTGCATTAGACATTAAAAAGAAAGTATGTTTCAGATTCTGAAGTACTTGCTCTTTAACCTAGATGGAAAACTTGTCTTCTACTTTCTTTATCGTGTAAATTTTTGTTTTCAAGTACACTATTGATATTGTTCATAAGAAAATGCATTTCATGTCATGTGCAGGTATGTAGCCAGTGAGTTGGCATCAGACATCATTGTCAATGTAGGGGATATAAAGTTTTATCTACATAAGGTATGCCTCGACCCCGTAATCGTTCTAGTCTTGAAAATTTTGGTCTTAGTTTTCAGGAATATCGTGTGTTTTAGGCCCCACCAACCTAAAGAATGTCATTGCTGTATTGAAATTTGATGCAAAATATTGCTCTGGAAATCTAAATTATTTGCTACTACTTCAAACCATATCTTCCATTGAGAATCCATTCTTTCATATTCTTTGGCTAAAACACAATCTGTATTCTCATTTGTGATTGTTAATGACAATTATATGACTAAGTTTATAAAAAATTTTAGATTCAGTTAGGCTTTTAAATAATTTGTTTGGCCCTACAACTATTTGAAACATCTTGTAGAGAGAATGGTGAAAGTCCAGATTGTTTTGTTTTCAAATAAACAGCTAAATTAATTTATTGCTGAATTATATGGTTTCACCTTCTGTTATTGATAATAAGTTTGAGATATCCTTTCTATGTAGTTTCCTCTTCTATCAAAGAGTTCTCGGTTACAGAAGTTGATCACCACATCTAATGAAGAAGAAAATAGAGATGAAGTTCACCTTTCTGACATTCCTGGTGGCACTTCTGCCTTTGAGATATGTGCCAAGTTTTGCTATGGCATGACTGTTACCCTCAATGCTTACAATGTGATAGCAGCTAGATGCGCAGCTGAGTACCTCGGAATGCATGAGACCGTTGAAAAAGGGAACCTCGTTTACAAGATTGATGTTTTCCTTAGTTCTAGCATTTTCCTGAGTTGGAAGGATTCAATCATTGTTCTTCAGACTTCCAAGTCAATTTCAGCCTTGGATGAGGACCTAAAGGTCATCAATCGATGCATCGAATCTATAGCAAATAAGGCATGTATTGATGCATCTAAGGTTGACTGGTCCTATACCTATAACCGAAAAAAGCTCCCAGAGGAAAACGGGATCGATCCAAATCAGAATGGAGTTAGAGCTCGTTCGGTGCCAAAAGACTGGTGGGTTGAAGATTTATGTGAGCTTGAAGTTGATTTATACAAGTTGGTAATCACTAATATCAAAACTAAGGCAACTCTGTCTAATGAAGTAATAGGAGAAGCTCTGAAAGCTTATGCTTACCGAAGATTGCCAAATTTCAGCAAGGGTATGGTCCAATGTGGTGATGTGTCAAAGCATCGTTTGGTAGTTGAAACAATTGTTCAGTTATTGCCTGCTGAAAAAGGCAGTGTGTCATGTAGATTCTTACTCAAGTTATTGAAAGAAGCCATTTTTGTAGAGTTGGAAGATATGGCTATAGATGAGCTGGTAAGGAGAATTGGGCAGCAATTGGAGGAAGCTTCTGTGAGTGATATTTTGATACGAGTGCCCGATGGGGAGACCAGTACTATATATGATGTTAGTATTGTACAGAAAATTGTGAAAGAGTATTTCATGCTGGATCACAATCAAACTGAGATTGAATCTGTTGGAGGTGGTGGTGAACTTGGGGAGACAGGAAAACCAGCCGGGATTTTATCAGATGCTTCCAAGCTGATGGTCGTGAAACTCATTGATGGATACCTTGCTGAAATTGCAAAGGATCCCAATCTACCTTTGTCAAAGTTTGTTGAGCTTGCTGAGTTGGTCTCCGGCATCTCTCGTCCAGGTCATGATGGGCTATACCGGGCCATTGACATGTATCTTAAGGTAATGGTTCTTAAAACAGAATAATTCTTTGATTTCAATTGAATATTGCATCATGAATTTGGTAGAGTTTGATTGTATGCTGCTGCATTCAGTTTGTGATTTAATTCTGTGCCACATTTTTATTACATTAGCTGCTCTTTTCTGTGTTTGCTAAATGATGATTATACCTCTTGTGGGCTTGGGCTAGTATCCATTTTTTCCCTTTAGGTATTGCACCCATGCTTGAACCTAGTCTCACCTTCATTATTAACCCTTGTCACAACAATATTTTACCAATAAACAATATTTTTCACCTAGACAAATTCCAAAAGAATGAAGTTAATAAAATTTACAGTCAATTCAGTAGCACTTTATAGCTCAGGCCCTTCTGTCTAAGTTACATTTTTATTATGTTTGATTTATCGTCAATTTAGTCAATTCAAGATGAAATGAATTTGTAGAATGAAAAATAGGAAATGAGGTGTAGTAGAAGAGAACATAAAGAATTAATGATATCAAGTAATGAACATAATGTGAATAAAGTATATACACTTTATTATTGGGTGGATCAAGCTAATCCAATTTAGGCCTACCAAGTGGACCTAAATTTAAACTTTAAGCCAATTGGCCCAAATCACGTACGCGCCTGGGCCCAAGCCCATAAGTTGGGCTGGGCCAAGTACACTCATGGGCCAGCCTATACATTCTTCCAATTTCATCTTTCTTTTTGAAAAGGAAAAAACTCAGGTAAGGTTCATGCAATCATAAGCTTGATTTATATTCTCTCTCTTCTATGATTGATCATACAAATTGTGTATTTAATATTCTCTCTCTATCATGATCGGTCAAGCACAGAAATTTTGCCACGCGTGATATATTTATCAGATAATCTTATAACAGATATATAAGGAATTTTACTTAAATTTTGCCATATTGAAAACAGGTGCACCCAGGGATCAGCAAAGGTGACAGGAAGAGGATATGCCAGCTGATGGACTGCAAGAAGCTATCCGTGGATGCCTGCATGCACGCCGTGCAAAATGAGAGGCTACCGTTGCGCGTGGTGGTGCAGGTGCTGTACTTTGAGCAGGTTAGGTCATCGGCTGCATCATCCGGCACCAGCACTCCCGACATTATGCCGAGAGGAGTGCACGGAAGCTCAAGGTCTGGCAACACAGAAGATGAATTGGTGGATGGTTTGAGCACAGCCGAGGAACTGAAGGCATTAAGGAAGGAACTTGCATCCTTGAGAATGAGCAATGGAGAAAAACATAGAGAAAATAGTAACAACAATGATATTAATATCATTAAGGGTAATAATAATAATAATAATAATAATATTGGAGATAAGGCTGTGATTTCAAAAATGAAAGGTTTGCTTAAGTCAAAAAGGTCCTTCATAAGGATGTGGGCTACAAAAGGAGGTGAAAATAGTGGATCAGATTCATCAGATAGTATTGGTTCTGCTAACCCGGAAGAAGCTAAGTCTACACCTTCAAGAAATAGGAGGTATTCTGTTTCCTAGATCTACTACCCCTTCTTTTTCTTTCTTTATTTCTTTCATTTTGGTCCTCAAGTTTAGTTTCTATTATTTAACTTTGAAAACAGTAAGGTGCATATAAGTCTGAAAGAGAGAGCAGAGTATTGTGAATGAAGAAGAATGGAAAATGTAATCCTTTCATTTGGCATTCATTCTAAATATCATATATGCTAGTTAATGAATACTGTCTGTATCGTATAATTTTGGTGCAAAGACGAATGTATTTAGTTATTGCAATCTGCCACAATATATTGCAGAAGCCAACACGAACGGTCCAATCGAATGATGTTGCAAATAATGTCTGCATCCTATAATTTTGGTGCAAAGACGGTAATGCACATCAATTGATCCCTGTGAGACTGTAATATAATTCAATCTCAAACAAAATGAATTCTATAAATTAATAAGGGTAAAATACAGGAAAGGTACCTGTGGTTTGGTCTAATCTCACTTTTATGACGTGTGGTTTCAAAAGTTGCACAATAGGTACCTGTGTGTTTCGCCGTTAAACAGAAGCAGTACTTGTGTAATTTTTCGTTAAATTTTTGACGGAAAAAGTAATACTTGTGGTTTCAAAAGTTGCACATTAGGTATCTGTCGTTTTGCTGAAGCTTGAACTACATATTAGCTTCATATTTTGAACATTAAACGATGAAACCCAACACTCTCTTCATCTTAATCATTATCTTCTTCCCATAAACTCAACAAACCCTCATTTCTCATACGAATTTCAAATTCCACTCATCTAATTAAATCAGAAATTACACACACACACATAGATATAGATTAATCAGAAATCACCCGAATTATTATCTCCAAATTTCTCGGCAGATTTTGAAGCAATTTCAAATATTTAGGGTTTCTAATTTGATTTGATGAAATTAGGGTTGTTGAAATTGCAGATCGAAGAGGGGTTTTGTAATACCCCAAGGTACCATGTTAGACATTAGACTTAACATTTGACTTAAAAGTAAATTGTGTAGTTAATCTAGAAGTCCTTATGAGCTTGTGGTTAAATTTTGAGAGCAGCCTGACAAAAAAATTTTATCCGTGTTTCATTTTAATTTTATTATAAGACACTTTTGAGTAAGAAATAATAAATTATAGATAATATTTTTGTAAGGAAAATATATATTTGGAACCTGCTATTTTCAATGAATCCAACAATATAATTTTTTTCAAAAATCTCTATTTCTAGAACTTTTGAGTTTTATGGACTGTTTTGAAAGAATTTAAATGTTTTTGGGCAATACTATGAATCTAGCCTCTTTCTCCTTGCATAAGAATTACTTTTTTGCCCCCATATTTGGCCAAAATAGCAAAACAACCCTTTCTTTAACGGAAAATTACACAAGTACTGCTTCTGTTTAACGACGAAACACACAGGTACCTTATGTGCAACTTTTGAAACCACACATCATAAAAGTGAGATTAGGCCAAACCACAGGTACTTTTCCTGTATTTTACCCAATTAATAATAATTTAAACTATCAATTTAATCTTTTGATTATACATGCATATTATTATTTTAATCTTTTAAAGTTTTTTAGATAATTGATTTAGTCTCCCAAAACTTATGACTTGTTTCATTTTAGTCCCTTTAAAAATTGAATTGTACAATAGACAAATATTCATCATTATATATATATATATATATATATAGAGGGACTAGTTAACTTGAAACAAGTTATGAATTTTAAAGAATTAAATCAAATATTTCAAAAAATCAGGAACTGAATAATATTGATTATACCTTAGAGTAGGGGTGTGTCAAATGGTTGGGTTGGGTTCTAAATGATTGAGTCATTATAGGTCATTGACCTATTTATGATCCATTTATATTTGTTAAATGAGTCATAAAATTAAGAGTGACTCAACTCTATCAATCTTAAAATATTTATATTATTCGATTTATTTAATAATTAAATTATTTAATAAAATTAAAGATTAATTATATAATTTGTAAACTAATTAACGAGAATAATATTTAAATTATTTAGATTTCAGACTAAACTGGATTCTTTTTTTTAGATTTTCGACTGATATGAAATCTCCACTTTCTTCCATTTTTTTTCAAAATTACATTTTGACCCCAAACTTTTTTTTTTCTATTTTTCATTTTAGTCCTTAAATATCATGATCTAGGGACATTTTTGTAAATTTTGAAAATATTTGGGGGCATTCTGTAATTTTTACAAGAACTTTGAAGTTCATCTTCCACTAAACACATTTTGTAGGACTAAAATGTATTCATTTTCTAAACCTAGGACTAATATGTTATTTTACCCTTTTTCCAATATTTTCAAAATTACATTTTGACCCAAAAACTTTTTTTATAATTTTCATTTTAGTCCTCACATATTATGGTTCAAGGATGTTTTTGTAAATTTTGAAATTATTTTGGGAAATTTTGTGATTTTTGCAAAAATTTATGAAATTCATATTCACAATCTCCATAAAACTACGTAGTTTTGACACAAATTTGGGTTGGATAAACTATGTGTTTGACCTAACCCGACCCAATTTTTTGTAGGTCAAATTTGACCCAACCCATCCTAACCCATTATTTAAATGGGTTTGGTTGAGTTTGAGTTGATTAATTTTGTAATCGGATTAGTTGAGTTGATGGGTTTTGAGTTGACTTTGCCACACCCTTTAAAAAAATAGTTACTTTTTTATATTTTATAAAATTTTCTACCTAATAATTAAAATTTAAAGAGTTCTACACATTTTACTCAGAATGCTTTAAAGGGTGTGTGGGACAATTTTTTCTTTCTAAGGGTAAAATACAAAATACGTACTTGTGGTTTGACCCGATTTCACATAACTGCTGTGTGGTTTAAAACGTCTCACTTTGGGTACTTGTGTGTTTTGACGTTACCCACGTTAAATACTTGAACTTTTTTTTTCGTTAGAACTTAGACGGAATAAGCATATGACTTAGTAAAAAATCAAATTTTGGTCCTAAAACTATTTTTTATTTCATTTTGGTCTTGAAACTTTCATCCTCCTTCATCTCCATTTCCATCTCTCTCTTCTTCTTCTTCTTCTTCATTCTTCGGACCACCGTCGCCGCCGCCACCGCCAGGTTCATCATCATCATTATCATCATCTCTTCTTCTTCCTCTCACCATCTTCAAACCCCATATTTTAAACCCAGTGCACAGTTCATCCTCCATCTTCAATTCCTAAACCTTTGAAACCCAATCTTCCTCCATCACTGCTCGCCGTCGACGCCATGAACCACCACAGAAACCGTCGACCTTCTGCCTGGAATCCTCCGCCTCTGATCTGTCAAACCCAGATCAGCCCGAAGAACAACCTCCACAGATGAAAACGCGTCGATCTCCGTCAAACACAAACCCAGAAATTGCCGTCGTTTCCCAGTCGCACACCCACGCGATTCACTGCCGCGAACCACCACAGAAAACGCCGACGTCCACTGCCAACCAGACCTGTGCAATCATCGGCGACAAACACCCCTATGCACCTTCTCGTTGACGGAAAAGCAAGAAAACAAGCACCTCTGTTGCGTTCTTGAATTGGAAATTAGAAGAGTGGCTGAGCAACGAATTGAAGTTTGTTTGGAGTTGGAATCGAGAGAGACGAACCAGAGTGAGAGAGAGGAAGAAGAAGGTGTTTTTTGTTTAAATTTAATTCTGATCTTAATTTCTTTTTTATTCTTATGTTTTGATCCAATTAATGCAAAAATTATAGAGAAAAAGGTTCTTAAAGCAAAAATTCAAACTTTTAGGAGATAAAAATCGATTTTGTCTTTTTTTTTTTCTAATGGAAAAATGGATGGAAAACGTTTGAGGGACTAAATGTGCCAAGTTTTGGAGATAAAAATTTTCATTCTTAATTATAAATTGAAGACAAATTTGTGGTTGAACTAAGAATAACGGTTAAAATTGAGATAAAATCACATTTTGGAGATCAAAATAAAAAAAAATGTGAAACTTTGAGGACAAAACTGAAATAAAAAATAACTTTTATGACCAAAATGAAACTTATTTTATAGTTTGAAAACCAAAAATGAGATTTTAACGTTTGAGTGGAAATCAACGACTAAGATGCAAGAGAAATTAACAGTTAATATGCAATAGAAATCGAAGGCTAAGATACATTGGAAGTCGATGACTAAGATTGCGCCACGATTTTCTATTAAAATTAACGGAACAAAAACACATGTACCCTAGTTGCTAAACAACACATATCTCAGGTATCCAAAGTGAGACGTTTTAAAGCACACAACATTGATGTGAAATCGAGCCAAACCATAGGTATATTTTTTGTATTTTACCCTATTTCTAAAAACTCAAATCAGTTCATACTTAATAGAGCCACAACTAATTTGAGTTTTCATGAACGAGAAGCACATATGATTTAACACTGAAAATTATATTGTTTTCCAACTTTTAATTAATTTGTAAAAAATTAGTATAAATACAACTTGAGAATTCAGGTCTGCATATTATTCATACAACAAAAACTCTCACATTCCAATCATCATATAAGGTTAGAATAAAGTCTTGTTCTACACCATTTTCTTTAACTCTCAATGTGGCCTGTATTTCCCTCTTAGATGTGGTTTGAGAATTTTACACAAAATTGAATGAAGAATTGCTAATTAACTTAAGGAAGATTTGTCAATTACCATCAATATTGTGATAATGCCCAATCCACTACTAAAAGGAGAAGTGTCATAATCCTGTTTCTCCAAGTGGAACAATTTACAATAAGGTTAAATTAGATAGATAAATATATATTTTATGGCATTAATTTAATTTTTTGAGTATGAGATTTATCCAAACAGCTTATGAATTGTGAAGATTATAATATATTTAATGGTAATAAACAAAAGAAGGAAACTATTTAAGAGTATGCATTATGATCAAACTTAAAAATAAAATATAAAGAATGTGTAGTTTCAAAAAGAAAAAAAAGCTAAACTTTCACTTTATATATTTGAAAAAGTATTTATAAGTTTAACTAAAAATTTCAAGAATAACTTTTCTTCTTTGGCCAAGAATTTAAATATACAGCCTTGCAAAATAGCTAGTTAATTCATATATGTAGGGGGGGGCATTTTTTTTTAGAAAATTAGAATGTTTAAATATATTAAGATTAAATAAAAATGGACCAAATTGATAAAAAATTAAATGTGTGATGGACCAAAATGTGACTTTAGCTAGAAAAAATCAGTGAGGTAGAAAAAATAAAATGAGAGGAGGTTTTAAAAAAATTGGAGAAATGTAGAAGAAATGAAATAAAATGGACCAAATTGAAAAGTTAACAAACTTGTGAGAGAACAAATGTAGTTTTAGCCACCAAAAAAGTAAATGAAGTATTAAAATTAGGAATTGTAGGAGTAGAGGTTCAAACCCATGCTCATTGGGGGGCCAAATACATCATCTCCACTAAGCTAAAGGTTACACTTTAGTCAATTATGGTCACATTTTATATATGTTAGCAAAAATTTGGTGGGGCCATGGCCCCCACCGCCCCTAGCTCCGTCCCAGCATATATGTACTGTAAATACACATGACCATGAATATATCAAACTAATCTAAATTAAACAAGAACGTACCATGCAAAAATAGAATTGAAGATTAATGAAAGAAAATGGCATATAAATAATTATATAATATAGGTATACTCACTATTGTGGAGACACATACAAAAAGTTGTGAACATTGTCAATCAAAGATTCCACTAGTTTGATGTTGGCCTCATTACTTATTTTATCCAAAACACGACCATATTTGAACATGAGGTCTTGTGAGTCATGCATTAGAATCAGAGATTTCAAATCCATTATATTCCTATACAGATTAATTGCTAAAAGCAAAGGGTTTGATAAAATAAATAGTCCCATTTTCATAATACGAGGACAACAAATAAGGCAAGTAAAAGGCTATCAAGTATCAAGTTGTAATTGTATCACTTTTTTAAAGAAACAAAATTGGTCAAAATTTCATTTTGGTCCTCAAACTATGGGATAAATTTTATTTTGATCATAAAACTATTTTTCGTTCTGTTTTAATCCTCAAACTTTCACATTTGTTTTGCTTTAGTCTCCAAAATGTGATTACGTCGTTGACAATTGAGATGAATTATTTCTCTCTCATGTATCATAAGTAGTGATTGTTAAAGAGAAGGAAATTTTCATTATTAATCATAAATTGGAGACAAATTTGTAATTAATTTTTCTTTCGAATAGTAAACTTTTCTTTTAAAGAGTGAAACTTTTTATTTTTCTCTTTGTCAACTCACTTATTATTGCACATATAAAAGAAAAATGATTCATCTTAATTGTCTAAGTTAGAAATAAAAGCAAAAGTCGGATGAAATAACATTTTCGGGATAAAGAAAAAACAAATATGAAAGTTTGAGGACCGAATTAAAACAAAAAATAATTTTAGAACCAAAATAAGTTTTAGACTTTTACGAAAACGAACTGACTGAAAAAAAAATCCCTCGTATTCATGTTTCCTATTTTTAAAACTTACAAAACAAAACGAAAAAGGAATCTTGTTCTCTTTATATTGTTTCCTCCTCCATTCTATGGTTATTAATTAGAGCAAACTCCCTTTTTGGTCCCTCAATTGTTACTGAGTCGAGGAATCGGTCCCTCAATTGTGGGAAACTACAACTCAGTCCCTCAATTGTACAATCCCGTTTACGTTTTGGTCCCTCACGTCTGGTCCGTTAGTGATAGAGGTGTTAAGTGATGACGTGTCACCGTTATCTGCTTAGGTGGCCGTTAAATGCTTAGTTGAGGGACCAAATCCTCGACTCAGTAACAATTAAGGGACCAAAAACGGGGTTTGCTCAAATTGGTATCCAACTCATTTCCACTTGACACCTCATTAAAACTACTCTCTTGCAATTTGGTCCCAAAACCCCTAAATCCCCTAAAACTTTTTTTTAATCATCTTTTTCATCTTCTTCATTCATTTTAGTCCCAAATGCTAAAAATAAAATTGTAAAGTATCCCAAAACCCTTCCAAACATTCCAATTTAGTCCTTAAATGTATTAAATACCCTAAAACTTAAGCCCCAAACTCTAAACCCTAAACCCTAAATCCTAAACTCTAAACCCTAAAACCCTCAACCCTAAAACCCTAAATTCCTAAAATTGTAAAGTGTCCCAAAACTCTTCCAAACATTCCAATTTAGTCCTTAAAAGTATTAAAAACCCTAAAATCCTAAAACCCTAAACCCTAAAACCCTAAACCCCTAAACCCTAAATCCTAAACCCCTAAAAAACTACTCTCTTGCAATTTGGTCCCTAAATCCTACTTTCCTCTTCATCTTTCATCATCTTTCATCATCTTCATCTTCTCATCCACTCCAAACCCCAAACCACAAAACCCTAAAACTACACAACCAAAAATCACCAAAGATTACACAAGTTTCATCAATTCATCAATTCTTGATTAAAAAAAATTAGTTCATCATCAGTTCATATCATCATCATCATCAGTTCATCAGTTCATCATCCAAAAATTAAAAAAAAATCAGTTCATATCATCACCATCATCATCATTCATCAGCCGAAAAGCTCTGTGGCAGCGAAGGAAGGAATCGAGAAGCTTAGAGACTCATGAGAGAGAAAGCAAGTCGCGACAGAGTGAACATGTGGCGTCGTTGAGCTTTTCATGGAGTGAACCTGATGGTCGCGACAGAGACTCAAAAGCGAACGACCGAAATGGGTAAACGACGACGGCGACGACGAGTTTTCATCATCACTCGCAGGCATTCTCTCGGAATTTCTTCAAAATCGAAAGAAACCCCAAACTTTCTCCCCCAATTCGAATTCGAACCCTAAGAAATGAATGAATGTATCTCGCGACGCCCAAAATGGTTGTGAACTTGAAATCAAACCCAGAAATTGAAGAATCGAGCGAGAGAATGTTTAAGGATTTGAAGAATGAGCCATTTTGATGTTTGAGGATTTGGTTGAAGCAGTAGGATCGGCGGTGAGGAATGAAAGATGAAAGAGGAATGAGGATGAAGATGAAGAAATTAGGGTTCAGGGACTAAAATGTTTTTTTAATTATGATTTAATAAATTGAGAATAATGGGATAAAATGAATGAACTCAAAGTAGATTTTTTTTTCAGGGTTTAGGGTTTTAGGGTTTTTAATACATTTAAGGACTAAATTGGAATGTTTGGAAAGGTTTTGGGATACTTTACAATTTTATTTTTAGGATTTGGGACTAAAATGAATGAAGAAGATGAAAAAGATGAAGAAGAGGATTAAAAAAAGTTTTAGGGGATTTAGGGGTTTTGGGACCAAATTGCAAGAGAGTAGTTTGAATGAGGTGTCAAGTGGAAATGAGTTGGATATTAATTTGAGCAAACCCCCTTTTTGGTCCCTCAATTGTTACTGAGTCGAGGATTTGGTCCCTCAACTAAGCATTTAACGGCCACCTAAGCAGATAACGGTGACACGTCATCACTTAACACCTCTATCACTAACGGACCAGACGTGAGGGACCAAAACGTAAACGGGATTGTACAATTGAGGGACTGAGTTGTAGTTTCCTACAATTGAGGGACCGATTCCTCGACTCAGTAACAATTGAGGGACCAAAAAGGGGGTTGGCTCTATTAATTAATGGTCAAAGGGTAGCTTTGGTATTAAATGTAGCAAAATATTTCATTTTGGTCCAAAAATATTGAATTTGATCATATTTCTCTTGTCTCTCATTTCAAATTCAAAAGACTTGTTAAGAGTAACTCATAGCTCTGAATTCGTCGCATTCGAATTTAAAACGAAAAAGATATGATCGATTTTACTTGTTTGACCGTGAAACAAAAGGTATGTTTTTAGGACTGATTTGACCTCATTTGCTCACGATTCAATTGGTTAGAAAAGTACTTTTTGAGAATAATATGTAGCTTTAAACATGTCACATTCGAACTTGAAACGAGAAAAATATAACTATATATATTTAATAGTTTGGGACCAAAATAAAACATTTTACCAATATTTAGGACCAATTTGAGCATTTTTAATAAAGGACCAAAATGACTCTTTAACCTAAATTAATTATGGTTTATTCAATCAATAAGAAATTAATTTAGCTAAGTAATAAGTAATTTATTTGATATTATTTTAGTAATATTTCGTATTCAAAAGTTTAACACACATATATTTATTTAATTAGTTACACCACAAATCAAGAAGAATGAAATATATATGCATATATTCTATTTTTCTAAAAAAAAAAAAGAAAATACTAAATCATGAATGCTAATATTGAAGATGTCCATAATCTTTTAAATTTTTGAATAAAAAATATTTTATGGATACTTATTTTCATATCAATTTCCTTATAACGGAAATAAAAACTAATCCCCTCTGCTTTTTTGACTGTGCAATACAATATTTAAACCAATCCATAAAAGTTGAACCCTAGTTTTAAAATCGAAAAAGAATCTTCGATTACACATATATATCAAACAAACCTTACGGGGTTCCTAA
The DNA here is from genome assembly GCA_003254925.1 of Chamaecrista fasciculata. Taxonomy (NCBI): domain Eukaryota; kingdom Viridiplantae; phylum Streptophyta; class Magnoliopsida; order Fabales; family Fabaceae; genus Chamaecrista; species Chamaecrista fasciculata. The sequence continues at coordinate 128,303 of QANZ01003540.1, forward strand.
CTAGCTAGTTCTTTTTGGTTCTGCAGATTCACTGAATTCCCTTAGCTTCGATCTTCATAAGAGTTTGAATTATAATTATTATGTCTCAAGAGAGAAATCTGGCTTCCGAATTAGAGTCATGCCCATGGCTTGTATACACATATGGTCGTTACACAAAATACCAAGTTTTTTGCTCTCTGTCTGATCCTCACACATTGATCTACCGCAAGAGAATCCCTACTTTGAGTGCTGATTCTAACATCCCTACTTTGAATACCAACTTATCTTTCTCTGTTTTGTGTTCAGAAGGTGTTATAGTATCAAATGATTTCAAACATAATGGAGTAGATAGGTGCATTTACTCTAAGTTCACAAAAAATTATGGTGTGATAATATGTCTATATGTTGATGACATGTTAATCATAGGTACCAACATGCAAGGTATTAAGGATACTAAGAAGTATTTGTCTTCTCAGTTTAAAATGAAAGATTTGGGAGAAGTTGATACTATCTTAGGAATTAAAGTTAAAAAATGTAATGGAGGTTTTACTTTAAATCAAACACATTACATTGACAAGCTTCTAACCAAGTTTAATCATTTGGGTATTAAAGAATATATTACGCCATATGATGTATTTGAAAAGTTGGTTGAAAGCTCGGGTAGATCAGTTAGTCAATTAGACTATGCCAGTGCAATTGGTAGTTTAATGTATGCAATGCATTGCACTAGACCTGATATAGCTTTTGCTGTTGGGAAACTGTCCAGATACACACATAATCCTAGTAGTGATCATTGGAAAGCAATAGGACGAATTTTTGGTTATCTTAAAAGAACAAAGTCCTATGCATTGTCTTATAATAAGTTTCCTTCACTTTTAGAAGGATACTGTGATGCTAGTTGGATAACTAGTGTAAGTGACAATAAGTCAACATCCGGTTGGATATTTACTTTGGGTGGAGGAGCTATTTCGTGGGCTTCTAAAAAACAGACTTGTATCACTCATTCTACAATGGAGTCTGAATTTTTGGCTTTAGCGGCCGCAGGAAAAGAGGCAGAATGGTTGAGAAATTTGTTATTAGATATTGAGTTGTGGCCACAACCTATGTCAGCTGTTCTCTTGCATTGTGATAGTCAGGCAACTATGTCTAGAGCATTGAGTAAGATTTACAATGGTAAGTCAAGACATATAGCCTTAAGACATGAATACATAAGACAACTACTTTCAGATGGGATCATCACTGTTGTCTATGTAAGGTCAAAAGACAATCTTGATAACCCATTGACTAAAGGACTCTCGAGAGATTTAGTTGATAGTACTAGTAGAGTCATGGGTTTGAAGAAACTATGAAATATATCACTCATAACAGAAACCTTACTTTTGTTATTGCTATACAATTCTAAAAGTTCAAAAGGTAACAACAAGTTATGATTAGTGATAGTTATCAAGTGCTTGAGTTTTAAAAGTACTTATGAACAAGAGGGTGAGTATTATAAATACTCTTAATGAAGTAACAGAGTTCAGAATAAGAACTAAAGAAGTCCATACAAAGGACTTGATTAAATCTTCACCTAAATAAATACATGAAGTGGTGCCGCGTCAATCAAAGTTTGGATTTAAAACTTTGTAAGTGTTATAAAAACCAGGAAGTAGCACAAGGCCATATATAGTGCTAAGTTTTACATTGAACACATTATCATTTAATTTAAGTATTTATGTGTATTTATACATCCGCTTTGTCATTTAATGGATTGAAGTTTAATAGGTCATTCTAACTATCAATTCAGACAAAGTTTGATGTATTTATACAAGTAATAGGTTTAAATCGAAAGATACCTCCTATATGCATAAATTCTTAAATTAAATACATTACTAACTAAGTGGGGGATTGTTAGTATAGTTAGTAATTAAAGTCCCACATTGGATAAGTTATAGAATTGAGAAGGGTATATATATGATTGTTAAGTCATTTATAATAATTGAATTAAATATATGTATATGTCAAAGATGGGCACTTGGAGCAATTGGACTTCTGGTCAATAATTAATTTTAATTATTATTCTTTTCGAATTGATTAATTAATTCGAATTATAAACAGAGAAGTGCCCCATGAACAGTCATGAACATTCATTATTTACAGAGAATTCAGTTTAATCCTGAAGAGACATGATTGTTCACTTTTAAACAAATATGAATGTTCATAGCATCTCATATTCAACTTATCTTTCTTTGTTTTGTGTTCAGAAGGTGTTATAGTATTGCTGGCTATAATACCAAGCGTTGTAAATCCTGGAGGAAATCTGCCATAAACACCCAGCAGCATACAAATAGTGGGGGCTTAATTTCCTTAAGGACAGTGACCACACTATCAAAGCCTACTCTGTTTTCGTGTTCTATCAAAAGCCTACTATATTCTTCTAACAGTTAGTGTGTTCAAGTTAGATTTTGATACAATGATTTGGGAGAGAGCTAATGATTTGATGGGTCAAGCTGTTTTCTTCAATGCTTTAGGTGATTCTTGGTGTTCTGCATTTGGGGAAGGAATGATAGAAGCTGATTCTCTATATTTTACTTTTCCAAATACTAAAACCTTGTACTCCTTCAACCTTAAGGATAGTTGTTTTTCAATTAATTTGCTAACTCCTAATTTACCACCAATATGCAGTTTTCCAAAGATTCTGGTGCCTCATCATGTCAGTGTCAGGCAGGGGTGGCAAATGGTTGGGTTGGATTGGTTTTGGGTTGGGTTGTAAATGGTTGGGTTATAAATGGGTCATTGACCCATTTATGACCCATTTATATTTTCTAAATGGGTCATGGGTGGGTCATGACCCATAAAATTAAGGGTTGACCCAACCCAACCATTAACCCATCTTAAAATATTTATATTATTTAATTTATAAACTAATTAATTAGAATAATTTTTAAATTATTTAAATTTAGGACTAAATAGTATTTTTATTCAGATTTTGGACTGATTGACAGTTTCCACCTTTTTCATATTTTTAAAAATTACATTTTGACCCCAATTTTTTAAAAAATTTTCATTTCAGTCCTCAAATATCATGATCTAGGGACTTTTTTGTAAATTTTGAAAATATTTAGGGGCATAATGTAATTTTTGCAAAAATTTGCAAAATTCATCTTCCTTCCACTTAACTCACAGTTTGGTGGGACTAAAATGCATTTTTTTTTTCAAATTTAGGACTAATTTGTAATTTTATCCTTTTTCTAATATTTTTCAAAATTACAATTTTGGTCCAAAATTTTTTTTATAATTTTCATTTTAGTCCTCAAATATTATGGTTTAGGGACGTTTTTGTAAATTTTGAATTTTTTTAGGGGGCATTTTGTAATTTTTGCAAAAATTTATGAAATTGCATATTTACCCCTTTCATGAAACTACATAGTTTTGATACAAATTTGGGTTGGGTTGGGTAACCCATGGGTTTTACCCAACCCAACCCAAATTTTAATGGGTCAATTTTGAACCCAACCCATCTTAACCCATTATCTAAATGGGTTGGGTTTGGGTTGGTTAATTTGTTGTTGGGTTGGTTGAGTTGGTGGGTAATGGGTTGAAATTGCCACCCCTAACTGTCAGGTATATACATTTGTCATTGTTTGGATACTGATTTTTATATATATTCTAACTATTTATATTTCATTTGCTTAGGTTATGCAACAATGAAGAAGTTGATGGAAAAGAAGATAATATTATAGTTGAAATTAAAACGCAAGAAACAACTTTGTTAGAAGTTGATGAAAAAGAAGATAATACTATAGTCGAAATTCAAACACAAGAAACAACTTTGTCTGATCTTCCGCCAGGAATTCTAATGGGGATTGCAGATTGTTTGAACTTATTTGATTATTTGAATTTTCGTGCTGCATGTTGGGATTATCAGTTTATAAACCCCATGCTTAGGATAAAGCAAGCTTTACAAAAGTTTAAAACTTGTCTTCCATCATCATCAATATGGCTTTTGCTTTCTACAACCAACATGGCTGCTTTAAAGTTCATTGATCCTATTTATGGCACTAGTTTTAAAATAAAATAAAATATAAATGGCGAGTGACGGGTTGAGTTGGGTTGAGCGAATTCAGAATTTTGAAACCCGCAATCTAACTCAAACTACAGTTAACTAAGAATTTTCAAATTAAACCAACCCGCCAACCCAAACCAAACCAACCAAAACATGTAAGTTGGATTAGTTTTGACGGATTGACGGGTCCGCCTGAACCATTGAACACCCTAATAATTAATAGTCTTGTCACGGGACACGTACATGACACTTAGAATTAGAAACTTCAATTTTTTCGTGGGTTTTCTTAATTATATTTAATTTATAAATCAACTTCTATCCTGCTTGTATAAACTTAAAAATTTCAGCTGTATAAGGAGGCTTACGGCCGATAATTAATATTTAATAATAATATAAGTAGAACTTGCACTTAAGAACTATATATATATATAGAAAAATTCTAAAATGTAATTTAAGTATTCATACAATTGTGAGTTGGCATAATCTTCTTTTTTTTTAAGTAATTTAATGTTGAAAAATAATAAAAAAAATAACTTTTTTAACTAATCAAAATTGTGTATGGAATTAGATCACTAGTTGCATGTAATGTTCATTTTGAATCATAGACTGATAGACTAACCCATATATATATATATATAAAAATATCATTCCGCGAATTCCGTTTGAAATTTCTGATTTAACTAGCAACCCTGCATGCAGAAGCATTTGTTTGGAAAAGATAATAAAACAGATACAACACTAGAATTTTAAGACTGCCAAAATGTTTCACTGAGTTTCTGGAAATTCAGAAGCAGATACTAAACTCTCAAACAAACCCGAACTTGAAAATAATGTTATCAACTCGATCAATCTCATCAAACAAACCTGTACACCCACTTGCTCCTATATATATATACATATATATATATATCTATGTTGCTAATTGTTGAAGCTTTAATTGTGCCCTTCTCGCAGATGCCAACACTTTCTTCCCATAAGGATGATCTTGTAAATACACTTCGTAGAATATAATACTATTCACGAGAGTGTTATGCACACCAGATCCCTGAAATTAATTAGGTTATTTTCTTAATTAGCCGTAAACAGATGTATATATATATATATATATATAGAAGAAGAAGAAACAAGTATATATGACAAGAAGCAATTAATTAAGTAAAATCTACTAACCACAGAAAATCTAAGCGCTTGTTGAGCAACATAATTCCCAAAACGACACTGAAGAACATTTGAAAATTGAGGGCTAATCATGATCTCTTGAATTATGAGACCAACAAGCCTCATAGTAGAGTTTTTCAAAAGATTTTCCACCACATGACTACCAAACTTGTTCATAGACAGTTCAACAAATTTTCCTTCAAGTCGTCCAACAATTAATGCAATATTTAATGATACATCTTGCTTTTCGATAACAAATTGTAGGACATAGTTCCTGTAAACAAAGAATACACATAAAAATATTTAATATCCTATTTATATAGTTGAAGACTGTACCATAATAAAGAAATTAAGAAACAATTAACCAAGCATATTAATTAATTAGCATATATATATATATACTAACCCATAAGGATCAGGTGCTAGTAATGGAGCATAGGCGATTATTTTTCGAACCAATTGATATGAAGATTCATGATTGGCTTGGTCAAGAAGTTTTTGGATAACACAACAACCATCTTTGTGTGTAGCAATCAAAATGCAGTTACGTGCTACACCATTCAATATTTCCTATTTACAATTCATAAAAGAATATCGATTATTAAAAATAAAAGAAGGTAAATGGGAGCATAAATGTAAAATAATTAATTAAAGAAGATAATTAAGGAGTGCATTACTTTACAAAGTATATTTGGAAAAATTGTCAAGCACTTTAGAATGACGTAGCCGGCATTAAGATTGTTGGCCAATAAAACTATATTTCTCTTCAAAGCCATTGTGAAGTCAAATAACTTCTCTGCTGTAAAAATATATCTCACCAAATCTTGCATTGCATAAGAGCTGTAACAAAATAGAATAAGAAAAATTAATTAAGAAAAAACAAACACCATATATATAATTAAAAGGCATTATAAAAAAAATGCACATAAGGTGAAAAAAAACATGATATATAGACAAAATTAATTACCCGTTGTCGTTGCTACAAACTTGAACAAATTTATGTTCACTTTGAAAGATGATATCAATGATTATATTAATGTGCCTCACACTGATAACTTCAAATAATGCCCTCATAAATCGATAGCCATAAGGGTGCATCATGAGATTGTGTATGTCATTATTGCTGATTACTTCATACAATATATTTGTGATTTCTTGGGGATTTCGCCCCTTCAATCGTGTTATTAAAATTTCACTTCCTTGTCTATCTCTGGCCATTAAAACAATGCTTCCACTTGCACTCACATCTTCCAATATCCTTGTATAATTACTACTACTATTTCTTGGTGTACCAATTCTCATCTTTTGGAATTGAGATTCCAATGAAGCCGGAGAAGATGTAGAATGATGATCCATCATGGTGTTGTGATGAACAAAGTTAGATTCATATTGAGACCAAAGAGAACCCTCTCCTTCCATATTGTGAATGATATCACGGCGAGAATAAAGAATAATGAAGAGAGAAGAAAATTCAAGGAATATTGAAGAAGCTAGCTAGCTAGGTACATATAAGGATGCATCATGGGTTATATATATGCATACATGGCCGGGGGTAATTAGGATTTAATCTTGAGAATCTTTTAACAATTAAAAAATTGATTTTTGCATGATATTTAGATTAAAGTTGGATATTTTATTAGATATAGATATAGATAGATAAATAGATATCTATAATTTTATTTATATAATTTATTAAAGTAGGGTTGTCGCTCTTTGACAAGTGTCCCTCGCTATATATATAATTTAATTTTTTTTCTATAATAAAATTTTATATATTAAAATTTAAAAATATATTAAACTTATAAAATTTGAACTTATAAATTTAAAGTTTTAAAAAATAGACATTAATATTAGATAAGATTAAAAATTTCAATAAGATAACTATAAATCTAAAAATAAATATATATTATAGATATTAATTTTTTTAAAAAAATAGGCAAATATTAATTTTGATATTAAGCAGATATTATATATTCTAAAAATTAAATTTCTGTCATCAGTAAAATAAATAAATTTTCAAATATAGATATATCTTTATATGAAAACAATACTTAAGATATTGCATAATTATCTTTTAAAAAGTAAACCTCTCATTTAAATTTAAATAAGTCATGATATAATTGATCTCACAAATATTTCTATAACAGATATTATGTCCATATTATCATATCACATCATGCCAAATGTTGTGAAGTATTTGATCTAACTTTCAAGATATATATAACCATTATATAATTCAAGTATACACACTAATAGTACCAACAACGATATATGTTGCTTATGATTTTTTACAATTGTCATTCGCCACAATATATTGCAGAAGCCCACGCCATCCTTTGATTAATTGAAAGGAGTTATAAATTTTTTAAGGCTAAATCAATTATTTAAAAAATTTAAAGATTAAAATAATAATATCCATATATAATCTAAGGATTAAATTGATAGATTAAATTAATCAAAAGATTCAATTTAATTTGTTTGAGATTGACTTACAGAAATCAATCGATGACGATATGGTCTTTGTATAAAATACAATATAGGTATAGGTATACACGTGATTATATGGAGGCACACTTGAAGAAACTTTTCCACATTACCAATGATGGAATCGATAAGAAAGGTCTTGCCCGCCGTACTGATTATGTTCAAAATTAAACATGTTGTCAAAATTCATCGTCATAATTTATCATGAGATCGTGAGGATCTTGCATTAGAATTAGATACTGCAAATCCATAACGTATTGTGTTAGAGAGAGAGACATTAAATGGTTAGGTGTCCCACTGCAGATGGGGACTTCACAGTTAAATCAGCTTATCTTATGCTAACTACTCCAACCTATGATACCCCCTTAAATCTCAACTGGGTTTGGAAGATTCAATGTCATTCTAGATATAAGTTCTTCTTTTGGCTGGTGTGCAGAGACTCCCTCCCAACAAACTTAACCCTCTATAAGAGGGGCATCCCAATCCTTCCTTACTGCGTCCTTTGTGGCCAAAGTGATGAGTCCGCTGAACACCTCTTCAAAGACTGTCCTTCCTCTCGGTCCATCTGGCAGCACTGCAATGTACCGGATATCCTTCATGACTATAACCATCCCTTTAAAGACTGGCTCAAGGCTTGCGTCGGCGCCCAAACACCTTCAAATTACAATGTTCCGTTTGGTACTTGCTTTTTATATTTTTTGTGGAACATATGGCTTGCAAGAGACAACAAAATCTTCCATCATGAACCCTTTTACCCCCAAGCAGTGGCGGCTAAGGCTTCTAAACAAGCTGCTGAGTTCTTCTTCTTAGGCAACCCTCGGAAACATCCTCACAAAGATCCGGTCTGCTCCGTGATCTCCTGGAAACCCCCTGACGAAGGTTGGTTTAAATTAAACATTGATGGCGCCTGTGATCCTGTTTCTAAAAACATAGCTGTGGGTGGCGTCATTAGGGATTCAGTTGGGAATTGGATCATTGGCTTCAATAAGTTCATTGGGGCTGGTAGTAGTTGATGGAGATTGTGCCCTAGGGCCAATCATTTTATTAATGTGTTATTTGAACATATGTATTTTTGATTAATTTATAGAGATAAATTATGTTGTTATCATATTATNATAATGGACCAATTTGAAATCTACCTCATACATAAGGAACCAATTTGAGACTTTAACCTTTTTATTATCATCCATACTCTTTTCTTAAATAGGGAAGCAAACTCTTGTGCAAACCATATAAATAATGGATTTATCTAACATGTGCCCTTAGGGCATATTTTAAGGTTTCTTCTGATTGGTTAATGGAGCATCCCATATATTAAAATCTACGAAAATTCATTTAAAATATAATTTTTAATATTTGAAAACTCACTTTGACCAATCAAAAGATAATTTTTAAGGGCACATGTTAGGAGGACCCGTAAATAATATATGTCTACCTATCTAAGGATGGAACGTTAAAGAGGCTTCCCGTTTTTATTCTCACCTTGCCACCTCAGCATGTGTTATCAGTTATCACCTTCACTGCTTTTTGATAACCATCACTTAGGTTACTCTAGGATCCCAAAAAATTGTATGTATAGAAGTCAGTTAGTTAGTCTAGTTAATTACATATACTTCTCTCTATATTTCTTCCTTTAATTTATGCGTCGCTTTTATCCTCTACTAACTCTTTAACCCACACTCTTTGTTTAATGATTTTTTAAAAGAAATAAAAACTATAATTAAAGTATACGCCTGATTTATAATTTTTCCAAGATATTATATATTAACCATCAATGTTTAATTTCAAATAATTATCATCAGGTCTCTGCTAGTAAATTGAAGATCAGAAGGGAGAGGATTTGAATTCAAAGTAGCAAGGCAGTAAAATTTAGAGGCTTTAAATTTTGCTTGTTTAGAAACGTACGAGGGAAGAGAAAGTTTGACTCTTAAAAATATGAAGTGTCGATTAAGTCAAATTTTTCTGATGAGATAATTAAATAGGATATTAAGGTTTCATATGACTGAGCGTTATTGCGATTTTTACTGACCCACCTAAAAAATGGCAAATGCAAATGCAAGAGATTTTGATTAAAAGAGTTCCATAGAGGCTTAAGAACTATACAGGATCTCAACACGGGATCTAAGGTTTCAATTTGGAGACCACAAATAAGGTTATTGACCCATCGGGGGTTGCTATGCTCAGTTCAATTAATTTTTTATTACTTTTTTACATAGTTGATTTTTCAATTGTTTCAAATTAGATTACATATTGGTTCTCATCATGTTTGGATCAGATAAATTTAGAAGAGAAAGTAATTTTTCAAGATGATTATTTTTTTAAACATATCAACATTATAAAAGAAAGTAATTCAAATACTTCCAAAAATTATTTTCTCTCCTATTCTTACTTTATCCAAACATAGGCTAAGAGTTAGAGATGGAATCATCCAAACTTAGCAAAACAGAGTTGATTTCGCAATAGATTGAATCAGAGAAATTGAAGGAGAGATGAGTTGTATGAGTATGAAAGTTTGAAAGTCATCTTTGCATTTGAAGTGAAGTCTTGTTTAAGAAAAGGTCCAAACAATTCTCATTTGGCAACCAATTATCCAACCAAAAGGAGGTAGCAAGCACATTTCCGACGTTAAATTTTAACCCAAGATTAAACAAGCCCATATCTTTATTAAAGCTTTTCCTTATAAAAGATTGTTTAGAATCATTTTTAGAAACATTGTTTCCATATTTGGCCAACAAAATTAAGGACGACAGACTCTTCTTAACAATGAGTGTTCCATTTTAATTTATTCATGTAGCAACAAGAGCCGCATAGAACTATGCACATTTGAGACTTTGGCTCAAGCCTCAGTGCAATATGAACCATAAATTAATTTTCCAGCTAAAATTTGAGACTTTGGCTCAAGCCTCAATGCAATATGAAGAGTCTCCTACTTTTGAACATTTGAAAAGAGGGTTAGGGCGTTAGGCCTTACTTATATTTTGAAAAGTGACAAAAGATCCTCTAAACTTTTAATTTTGTGCAAATATCTCATTTTGCTAAAATTTTCATTGAAAAAAAATCAATTTTAATTTTTGTTCAATTTACTTATTATTTTCATTGACACTTTAGAGGATAGTAAGATAAATTTATAATTTAAATTTTGAAGTTGAGAGAACCATGCAGATTATAAATAGAAATGGATAGGATTGTGGCATGAATTTAAAATGGTCTCTCTTAAAATATATATATATATAAGTTTATCAAGCAACTTGTGACATGAATAAAATTGCCATTTGTAGTCTACCAAACAAAAATTCCATTTGTAAACATCAGAGATTGATCTCATAGTTAAGAATAGGCTAAATTGCACAAAAACTCTTTAAGTTTTAGGTTAGGTGCCAAAACACTCATAAGTTTTAAAATTGTGCAAAAAGAACCCTTGAGCTTTTAATTTTGATCAATTAGCACCCTTTTATTAAAGTTNCAAAAATTCCATTTGTAAACATCAGATTGATCTCATAGTTAAGAATAGGCTAAATTGCACAAAAACTCTTTAAGTTTTAGGTTAGGTGCCAAAACACTCATAAGTTTTAAAATTGTGCAAAAAGAACCCTTGAGCTTTTAATTTTGATCAATTAGCACCCTTTTATTAAAGTTTTGTTAAATTTTCAACCATTATATGCCACCTCAGCTCAATCTAATTGAAACTAATGGGGATTTTTTTTAAATTTCAGCAAACCTTGATAACCCATCCAAATACCATACCCATTGAGATAGAGAGTGAGAGCCACAACCCATAACCCTTACCCCCAACCCCATAGCTAGTGAGGGATCACAGATACAATAAGCATAGAGAGACCCATCAAGAGAGAGCAAAAGCTATCAAAAGACAAGTTGTGCTATCGAGAGATATTTTATGCATCTGACCTAAAATTCAGGGGATCTATGTATAATTTAACCTTGAAAATAATGTATAACAGTATAAGTACATTTTAACCAAGTCAATAAAACAATATGGAGAAATTATACTTTTGACCCGTACAATATTGATAAGTTTGAATAATAATTCCATATTATAAAACTATTCATTAAAATTATTATTGAATGAAATTTATTTTCCTCCTCAACTATAAATAAAATGAATCAATTCTTATTCTCAAAAATTACCATAATCATTCCAAAATCTCACACTCAAACTTTCATAAAAAAAAGTAAAATAAATAAAATANTTATATTAAAAAATAAATACTTTAAAACTTTTAGGATAAAGTGCACTTTGGTACCATGTGGTTAGGGGCGGTCCCACTTTGATATCCTAAAAGAAAAATTTTTGCAGTTTGGTGCCCCGTGATTTGCTCCGTTAGCGAATTGGTCCCCTGTGCTTTATTTCCATTAGGATTTAACAACAAATGTGATTGTGACCACCTTAAAATGTCAAAAACCTCCCAAAAAGTCTTCTCTTATGCGTTTAAGTCCTTTCCCTTTACTAAAAGGGATCAAAACATAAAGAAAACATAAACTAAAGAGTAAATTATGTAATTTTACTTTTGAGTTGAAATTAATTATAAAAGGGTCTTTAGAATTCTAATATTACAGACTTTTCTCTTTTTCATAAGATTTCTTTTGAATAGGTCTTAATTTAATTACACTTTAATCCCAAAAGTTTATAATCTTTATCAAAATAGTCCTTAAAACCTCAAAAGACAAATGAGCATTTATGATTTATCAAAAAAATCCTCATATTCAACTACAATTTTCATTGAAGTACACTACAAACAAATAAAAAAAAAACCCAATTTTTTCCAAAATCAAGCCCCACAAATCAAAAACCATCTCAACAGCAAAATCAACATCATCAACAACCAATTGGAAGCCGGAACTCCGGCGAACTCGACTCACTTTGATTTGTGATTTGGGGGTTTTTGATTTGTGTGACTCACTTTTCCGGCGGCTGTCAAGGAAGCCGGAGCTCCGTGGAGGCCATGCCGATGGTGGCGGTGACAGAAGAAGTGGGACTTCCGGCAGCGGTTTCGTGGATTTGGGTCGGGGCTCCGAGTATCCGGATGAATCAATGAATGGGATTGGGATTGTTGTTTCTACAATGGACGATATTTCGGGGATTGATGACTCAACAGACATGGGATTCTGAACAAGTTCAAATTTAATACCACATAATCTGGGTTTCTTTCATTCTTCAAGTGAACAATTATTTATTAGTTTATATATTACTTTTAAGAGATAATAATTCATGAATCATTCATTCAAAAGCATCGGTTTACATTCGGTCCACTTAAGTACAAAATAATAAGGGAAGGTCAAAACTTTTTTTTGGTCCTTAAATGATAGGGTGAGTTCTATTTTTGTTCTCATACTTTTTGATTCTTTCATGTTAATCAAAAACCCTCTTTGTTGTGCTCATCTTAATTAATTGAATTCCTTAGTTTTGAATTTTGATTCCTTAGGGTCTGAAGAAATTGGTTGTTAATGATGTTGATTTTGTTGTTGAGAGGGTTTTAGATTTGTAGGGATTGATTTTGGAAAAATTTGGGGGGGTTTTTGATTTATTTGTAGTGTACTTGAATGAACATTGTGGTTGAATATGAGGATTTTTTGATAAATCATAGATGCTCATTTGTCTTTTGAGGTTCTAAGGACTATTCTGATAAAGATCATCAACTTTTGGGATTAAAGTGTAATTAAATCAGGACCTATTCAAAAGAAATCTTATGAAAAGGAGAAAATTCTGTAATATTAGAATTTTAAAGACCCTTTTATAATCAATTTCAACTCAACAGTAAAATTACATAATTTACTCTTTAGTTTATGTTTTCTTTATGTTTTGATCCCTTTTAGTAAAGGGAAAGGACTTAAACGAATAAGAGAAGACTTTTTGGGAGGTTTTTGACATTTTAAGGTGGTCACAATCACATTTGTTGTTAAATCCTAACGAAAATAAAGCACAGGGGGACCAATTCGCTAAAAATAAGTTTGTTGATTTATTTATTTTGTTTTTAGTAATTATATATGTAAATAATTGATAAAAATAAGTTTTAATAAAAATAATTTATTTTAAAATTATTTTAAATTCGGATGTGATAAATAAAGAGGATACTTCAGAGTAAGCTTTCATATATTTTAGCGTTATTGCAATTTTTACTAACCCACAAAATGCAAATGTAAGGAGACTAACCCACGGCAAATGCAAATGTAAGAGATTATGATTAAAGAAGTTCCAATTAAAGAGGGAATTATACAGGATTCAATACGTGATCTAAGTTAAGGTTTCATTTTGGAGACCGCAGATGGGACAAGATGATGAAGCAATAATGATTCTTTTATGCAGCTTTTCATATGTAAGGAGACTATTCTGCACAGGGATAGTAATGAGTGGAGTACCAAGTGATTTTATTTTGGTAGAAAACGGGCTCAAAGGCAAAGCCCAAGAGCCAAAACACAGAAGAAAAAAAAAAGAATCAAAAAAAACAAGCACCAAAGCTACCAAAACGACAAGCAGAGGCGCAAAACACAGAAGCAACCTACGGGGGTCTCACAAGTCGAGCATCCCCTAAACCTAGCCTGTCACAAAGAAGAAAAGCCGACATGCTCGTCGGTCGCAGATCGAGATGCACCACCTCCAGAACGTCACGGCAGTCGCATCCAAGATTGGCAAGATGATCGGCGCAGGAGTTGGCCTCACGCCAACGGTGCGAAATTTTCTAGCGACGAAACGATCTTAGCCGCTGTCTAATGTCCGTCAATATGCTCTGAATTTCAGAAATGATAGAGGATTCGCGAAGCACAGTGTTAACTAACACCAAAGAGTCACATTCGATCTCAATGTCTCTCACACCATATTCATTCGCAATCTCCAAACCCTTTAGGAGTCCCCAAGTTTCAGACTTGAGAACTAAACAGAAGCCAAGAAATCTGTGAAACCCCACGACCCAACATCCATTTTCGTCCCTAATAAGACCTCCACATCCCGCCGTCAAGGGGAGTACCTAGTGATTTTGTTATTATTTGTATCTATATTTGTTTATCTTATCCAATATAATATTTGTATTTTATATGTTACTTGGTATCTAACGGGTACTCGAAACATCTAAAAAAAATATAAATATATGATAGGATATTCTATTTTATAAATGAGATACATCAGACACCCGATATCTAGTATCCATCATTACAATAAACAAACGAAAATATTATTGATTTATATTTTAAAATAAAAAAATTAAATACAAAATAACTAATAAATGATTATATAAAAAAATATGTAAATATAATTAATTAAATTTAAATAATTATATATAAAATATTAAATTGAATGTAAAATATATCTAAATAAGTAATAAGGTATCGAATATCGAATACCCTAACTATCTGCTCATTTAAGACAGATATAGGGTATTTGAGGCTAATATCCGTATTCACCCAATATTCAAAAAATATTCAATTTTCACTAATTGTACTCTATTTGATATCGGGTATCGACGAATACCAGGTAATTTTTTCGGATGGGTATAGACGGATACCCTAATTATCATAAAAAATTGTCATCTCCTATGAAGGATTGACACTGACACGGACACGGACATACCGACACGTCAAATTCTTAAAGTTACATGACACGACACGGTGTATATTTATATATACAATGCACTATAGTGATGCAATCTGAGTCGATCTCTTGAGAAACTCCTAGTAGTTTAAAAGATAATAATGTTAAATTCCTACTTATTAGGTTAAGGCAACAGAGAATGTTCTTTAAAATGGTTTCTAACACCTACAACACAAATTGAATAAAGCAATAAATATTTTTATGATTTTTGTTTAATAAGACTAAATTGAATTAAATAATAATAAAAGATACGTATAACTAAACGGAGAAAACACCCAACGGAGCAATTCAGATCAAGCAATCATCACCACAATAGATAGATAGAGTATCTCACACTAATCATCCTAAGATAGTCACTAATAACTCAGTGACTTAGACTAACAAACCTATCATGAAAACACCTTAAACAAGATAAATCCACATCAAGAATTGAAAACCTTATTGTATTGATGATAAATGTGAACCAGAGTTATAATCTCTATAAGAATTACCATTGTCAAAGTTAATGCATCAATAATTATAACCAAACTAGCATTCATTCAAGGATTACAATCAAGATGTGATTGGAAGAATTAAAATCAAACTTTCAATCTTGAACAAGAATCCGAATTACAACTAGTTTCCAAGTTCAAACTAGAAAAATAGAAACAAGAAGGAAACCCTAATCCTAATATGAGAAAACTCTCTGGATGAAACCCTAGTTCATGCTTTGATCCATCGCTCCTCCGAGATGAGAAGTTTAGTTGCTCATAATGCAAATATGAACCAAACCAAGCCCGAATCCGAACTCAACAGCCATGGTACCAAGAAAGCTCCAAGAAGAGGAAAGATAGCCAAGAACCGAGATAAAGAATGTAATTCTCTCTCAAAACGTGGATAACCCCTGAAATTGACCTAGAGATCCTTAATATAATTAATTTTCGGCCAAAACCAGGTTGGGCTAGATCAGAAACATCAAAATCGGGCTTGGGCTTTAATATTTAAAATAGCCACAAAACCAGCCGCGGGACTTGCCCACGGCGAACTCCACTGCGAGATCTAGAAAAATGCTGAAACTTTGCTGATTTGGTCCATGGCTCGTCTCCAAACATCCACTGGTCTTCTTTTAAGTATTCCAATGTTTTGGAGTTCATTTAAACTTATCAAGACATCGAGAAATTATGTGAATTCTCAAGATAAAAACGATCAACAAATAATAATGATTAAACCCGAGAAAAATCACACAATTAATCACGGTAAAGATTGTAATCTTATTTGTTGAGATTTGGGAATCTTGGGTAATCTTTTAAGGTGACTTGTATTTCAGTTAGTTACCATATATTTTGGGGTATAATTCTTGGTGGCTAAGGAATTAAGTACTTGGGCCTATTGGGCTTAGGTTAAGTAATCCTTGGGGATCTAGGGTTTGAGATGCCTATAAATAGACTAGTAGTTAGCTGAGTATTGAGGAGTAGTACATCACATGATATCTCAGGAGAGACTCTTAGGGATACTCGGTTAGAGTTGATATAGTAGAGATAAGGGTGAGGTATGACTTGAGAGGTGATTCATTCATCAGGTTATTGTAAACCCGAATTCAATATAGTAGTTCCTTGTTCTTGGGTGGATGTAGGTCACACTGACCGAACCACAGTAAATTGTCTTGTGTTCATCTATTCTTCTCTATGTTCCGTATTCTCGTATACTTGTTTTGATCTATGAATGTTTGTTGGGAGATACTCTGAATCCTAACAATCACAAAATAGTCCAAATAAACATCAAACCTTAAGGCATCATATTTTATCATAAAAGATAATAAAGACAAGCAATTGAATCCCAAATGAATATAAAATGTCCTAATTTATCATTAAAATATATGATAAAATATGATCAGATCAGTACTCTCAAATTTTTTTCATCTTCGTGTTGTTCTGAAAGTAAAGTAACGGTGGTGTTGGTATCTTTTGTTGTAGGAACTGTTTAACCTTTTATAAACTTGTTATACTATTGTCAGAGCCAATAATATCGGACTAAAACTTTTATAAAATTGTATTCATCAGAGCGTCGCGCTAAAAACTAGTTATATGCCATCAACTATATTAAGAATAAAATAACTTAGAACACAAAGCATATTCAAGTATTCCCAACTTCAATTCCCATGAATACCAACTAAGGTTCATGCTTTGCAAATCGAGAATGATCCTTAAAAGAATTAATGTTGATGCTTTGCAAAAGGATATATATGATCGATGTTTTGGCCTACAGTTCAATCTTATCCTCTCTTAAGAAGTCAATGAACCTATGTTCTTACTTGTGACATCTCTAAAATGTTCTCTAATTAGTAAGTAGACAGAAGTTCAATACGTAGTCCTTAATTAGAAAGCTGATTTGGAAGATTCAGTACAAAAACTTGTATATATAATTGATTTGTTTCTTGACTCCGTTGTAGCCTACTTTTCATTATTTAAATTACCTGCATTATCCTTGACTCCGATGATTAATTATATTAATACTTAATTTTTACTTAGTATATAGGCCAAAGTCCTATTTTGTCCCTCAGTTATGCTCAATGTCCTAAATTGGTCTCTCAGTTATTTTTCATTCCATATTAGTCTCTCGGTTTTTCAAAACTTAACACAATTGGTCCCTCAAACATTTTCCATTCAATTTTTCATTAAAAAAAAGACAAAATTGATTTTTAACTCTTAAAAGTTTGAATTTTTGCATTAAGGATCTTTTTTTTTCTATAATAGAACCAAAATATAAAAAAGAATAAAGGCTTAAGTGCACTTTTGGTCCCAATACTATGACTAAGGTTTCAATTTGGTCCCATAACTATTTTTGTTGCAGATTTGGTCCCAAACCTTCGCAAAAAGTTTCACAGTTAGTCCCCTGGTCACTTCCGTCCAATTTTCGCCGTTAAATGTGACGTGGCAGTCTGACTGGGATGCTGACGTGGCAAAATCAAATGAGATGGAGTAAGTTAGGATCAATATGTAACATTTCATAACTTCTCTGGACTGAACGCATAATTTTATCCCAAATGAATTGCCATTCTCCCTCAACACCTCCGATTCCGATCCCTCCTTCTTCTTCGGAAATCGACGGCGACGAGGTTCAAAATCGGAACCCTACTGGTTCGATTTCAGAGGAGGAGGAGAAATTCGTTTCGAAACTAAGCAGTATCGAAGTATCTGAGCAAGAAGAAGCCGTGATTTCGCTGCGAAACATCACGAGAACGCGAGAGGACGCGAGGGTTTCTCTATGTACGAATCCTCTGCTCTCGTCACTCCGATCGTTGATCGGAGTGAGGAATTCCGTCGTCGTGCAAGTAAACGCCGTCACTTCGGTGGTGAATTTCTCCCTGGACAAATCGAACAAGGTGAGAATCGTGAGGTTAGGGTTTATCCCGTTTTTTATAAACGTTTTGAAAGAGGGATTTACAGAGTCGCAAGAACACGCGGCGGGAGCTTTATTCAGCTTGGCGTTAGACGACGAGAACAAAATGGCGATCGGAGTAAACGTTTTGAAATTTTGTTCTGTTATGCTTTTTCTTTATTATCTTAAACTGTATGCCCAGTTCTTGCAGGATCAACTTCAGACTATAGCAAAAAAACGAAAGTAATGGCTTCTTCTTCTGCTTGTGGAAGTCACAAACATGAAATGCCCAAAAATCTCAGAACACAGCTTGCTGTTGCAGTCAAGAGTATTCAATGGAGTTATGGAATTTTCTGGAATTCTTCCACCACCAAACAAGGGTACAAAATCATCTTATACATATATATATATATATATAATTGTACACACTGATGAAGTTTCCAATTTCTGGTTAAGAATGAATACATCTGAATCAGGTTAATTGGGGCTCAGATTTAGAGAAAGTAATGCAAATTATTATAAAAATGTAAAGTATAATTTTGTGAATTATGATCAGAGTCTGATTCTCTCCCTGATTGAGCTAGAAAAATGAGTAACGAACGTGAAAAGTGAAAACCGCCAGCAAATTGTAATTCTGATTCTGATTCTCTCTTCTTTAAATTTCGTTTTCGTTAACGACAGAGGATTGGAATGGAAAGAAGGATACTACAATGGCGAAATCAAGACGAGGAAGACGACGGTGGTGCAATCGACGGCGGCGGCGGCGGAGAAAATAGGGTTTCAGAGAAGCGGAGAATGGCAATTCATTTGGGATAAAATTATGCGTTCAGTCCAGAGAAGTTATGAAATGTTACATATTGATCCTAACTTACTCCATCTCATTTGATTTTGCCACGTCAGCATCCCAGTCAGACTGCCACGTCACATTTAACGGCGAAAATTGGACGGAAGTGACCAGGGGACTAACTGTGAAACTTTTTGCGAAGGTTTGGGACCAAATCTGCAACAAAAATAGTTATGGGACCAAATTGAAACCTTAGTCATAGTATTGGGACCAAAAGTGCACTTAAGCCAAGAATAAATAACTAGGGGGTTTTAGTTTATTTCACACCAAAAAGACAACCTCTCTCTCTCTCTACAAGAACGATATGGTCTTCGGAATCTCACCTTTCAGATTGTTATACGACAAATCCAACACTGTAAAATACGACCCGAAAACTTTTTCCCATCCAGATTTAGGGTTGATAAAACCCCCATACGTCCTAAACACGCAAGAATCGGCCCCAATATTTTGTTACGCGATAAATCCAAATCGGCGAGACGATAAATCGAGCACACCGACGCCGGAATATTTGTTGGTTATTTTAAAAAAGGAAAAGAGAATCGAGAGGAAAGAGAGAGGATACGGCTGAAGCAAAAATCAAGAGAATTCATTTTATTCAATCTTCATCAAGGATATTTAAAGACATTAACCAATTACAATAAATGAAAAAGGAAAATACTAAATCCCTAAAAATTAGCAACTACTAGCTGGTGAATAACATCCCACTAAATCAAAAAATATAATGCAACAAAATAGGAAACAATCTTGACTAAATCAAATCTAATTCTAATAATTCATAATGCAACTAATTCCTAAAAACAAGCATGACTGACGTGCAGCTACTGGAGGAAAATCTCAACACTCCTCTTTGCTTCAGTTGTGATCTTACCATATTTCATCATGTATTTTAGGGACATTTTAGGGCATTTTATATTCATTTGGGATTCATTTGCATGCCTTTATGTCCTTTTATGATGAAATATGATGCCTTGAAGTTTGATGACTATTTGGACTATTTTGTGATTAATTGAGTGGTTTTCTCGGGTTTAATCTTTATTACTTGATTGATCCTCTTTATCCTGAGAATTCACTTAGTTTCTCGATGTTCTTAATAGGTTTTAATGAAGTCCAAAGTGCTAAATTACTTCAAGAAAGGCTTAAGGATGCTTGGAGACGAGTCAGGGACCAAACCGAAAAGAATCAAAAGTCTGCAAAAACCGCCGCCGGAACCGCCGCCACGTATAGCCGCGGCGGGTCCGCGGCAATCCATAATTTAACAGGCCCAAGCCCGATTTTGAGGATTGAGACCTAAATTTCTTGGGGGAAGCGCCGAAAATAGCAGATGGAGAGGGTCTAGAGGTAAAGGAGAGGGTACACACTACTTGAGAGAGAGTTTTACACATTCCATATCCCGGTTAGCAATTCGGTTTATCGTGTGAAGCTTCTCTTGAGATTATGGCAGCAGATTCTGAAGTTATTCATCTGTCAACCATGAGCGGCTAGATACTCATACCCGGAGGAGCATTGGAGCAAAGCATGAACTAGGGTTTCATCATTAGGGAGTTTTTCTCACACTAGAATTAGGATTTACTTTATTGTTCTTGAATTCTAGTTGAACCTGAGAACTTTTTGGTATTCTGATTCTTGATTAGGAACTTGGTTTTATTGTTTGATTATATCTTGATTGTAACCCTTGAGTTTACACTAGTTTGGTTATAATTATAGATATATCGCTTTGACAATGTTTATTGTTATAAAGATTATGGTTCTTGATCTTCATTTATCATCAATTGAATGAGGTTTTCAATACTTGTTGTGGATCTATCTTGTTTAAGGTGTTTGCATGATAGGGTTGTTAATCTAGGTCATTAAGTTGTTAGTGACTATCTTAGGATGATTTGTGTGGGAATACTCCATTTATCTTTATTAGTAATGATTGCCTAATCCAATTGCTCTGTCAGGTGTTTTCTCAATTTGGTTAATCTATTCGTATTATTGTTTCTTTCAATTCAATCCTTTAAATCAAAAACACAAAAACATTTATTGCTCTATTTAATTATCGTCTTAGGTTATAGAAAACAATCAAAGAACAAAATTTCCGTTGCTTTCTCCCAATTAGTGATAATTAGGTATTGTTTGCTTTTAAACCTTGCACAAAAGTTCCTCGAGAGTTTTTATCTCCAAATGCATTCTCGATACTTCAAATTTGGGTCATAGTTCTGTTGTGTTTGGATTTGCTCAATTTTATACTCATTTTGTGAGAAGAATGATAAGAAAATCTGGAAAATATTTTGAGAAAACAGACTAAAGGCTTCGATTCCTTTAGATCTCAGGATTATGTACTCAAAAGTTTTTGGGCTGTAAAGAAATTTAAGGTGGGTGTTTTTGAAAAAAAACAGTTCTGAAATAATAAATAAGAGAATAACATAAATTTCAGGGACTAAATTATTCCTTTGAAATGATTAATTATTTATTAATCTCGTCTATTTATAATAAAATTATTATTTTATATTTTAGATAATATCATAATTCTACATATTTTGAGAGAATAAATTTTAATTTTTTTTAAAATATAAAGTTTACCACTTTAATAAGTTGCCTCTTTCATACCATTAGATCACATCAATGGCTACAATTATGTCATATAATCCATTGTATTTGTATGTATACAATAGTTACACTAACCTATATTATTATATATATTTAAAGAGTGTTCTTATAATCACTATTCCAAAGATATATATATTATAATTTAATGTAATTATAATATAATATAAAGTATAAGTAAAACATCTTAGACTAATTTTTTTAACAAAATGTAATAATATAACATTCTTTATCAACAGAATGTAAAATATGAAAGTAAATACTTTCCTACTACCGAAACTTTTATGTGGAGTTTACAAGCACTAAAATTAGCAACAATCTATATCTTAAAATGTATATGGAATCATCTTATTTCATCCATATGACTCTTTGTATCGTAAGTAACCCCAAAGAAGAATATCTGATTGTGATCAAACTTTTTAAAGGAATCTTAAACACATAGTACACAACTAGCGACTAACTAATTTATAGTATTTGGATTGTTTTGTGAGAGGGACAACATTGCAATTGAAAATCTGAGACAAACACCTAAAAACAATCATACAAATTACAAAACAATGGTAGACATTTTCTTCAACCTTGTGAATAATGAACATTTAAAGGATGTGACCACAAGGGAAACACCGAGCTCCACATGTCAACTTAACATTTTCTTCTCTTCTTCATTCTATGACCTTTTTCTACTTCTTGAGCTCCCGAAGATCCAGCAGGGGGCTGTTTTGCTACACTATCAGCAACGTCAAGATTTGCACCAGATGACTCGGGATCTAACTTGAGCTTCCTCTTGCTATTGCTTTGGGTTTTGGATTTCTCTCCACTGCATTCCTGGGACACCAATTCATGGTCCCTCCCCTCCTCACCACCAAGAGATTCTTGATTTTCGACTTTGCTGCATGTGGCCTTCTCCAGATCATCTTTCTTCTTCCTACCTGCCCCTGCTTCTATATGAGGTGTGTTCCGAAAGCTCCATCGAGTATTTGTAAACCATTTGTCAACCTAAAAATTGAAGAGACCGATGAATTCAGAACACTTTAGATATGGGTTCACTTCAAGAGCAATACTAAAAGATATAACCTGTCGGAAAGTGAGTCCAACTTCTTGTGCCAAGCCTTCTTTTGTGGCCCGGTCTGGATACCTATTTTCTTTAAATGACTCGAAGAGCCTCTGGAGAAAGCCAAAAAAAGAACAGTCACTCCAAAGTAAACATGTCTTTAAAAAGGCATAGAAATGTGGTGTAACTAATGATCTCATGATACCCCAATTATTCAATTTATTTAAGAAATAGTATCTTGAAGATAAGATATTATTGTGAATATATCAAGAAAGCACAATTTAGTTAAATTACACACAGAAGTTAACTAGAAGACACAAAGCAAACTAAAATACTATTTGAGACAAAAAAAAACAACAAAAGAGCCGCAGAGTACTATGCACATTTGAGACTTTGGCTCAAGCCTCAATGCAATATGAACCATAAATTAATTCGCCAGCAAAAATTATGAGGAAATGCATCATTACCTGAACTTTAGCTTCGCCAAGCCTATTGTGAGTTGATGGTTTATGTTTTTTATCACTGGAACTAGCTATCTTAGAGCCTCCATGTGATCCAGAGCATATATTATCAGCATTCTCAACTATATTCTGACCAGTATATACCCTAGGACTATGTGCAGTTTCTTTTGGTATGTGGCCCACTGTCGAGGCTTTTCCATTTGCCAGAGTCACCTTGCTAGTTAGTTTCTTTCTTCGACTTGCAGTAGCGGTGTCAGTCCATTCTTCATCATCACTTGTATCAGACTCACTGTTTTTATATGTCTCCTACAAGAATAAAGTTAGTTTAATTGTTAAAAACTCTGGGAGACAAATACAGCAATGGAAGGGACTGGATCAGAATTGATTCTTAAGGAAATAATAACAAAACATGAGAATCATGTTTGAATAGTTTGGTGGGTTTGAAAGAACATTAGAAACATTAGACTTTGTATATCATATGTTACATTCTATTTAAATGGCTAAAATGCAAAAAAAAAAAACCATAAATTTATGTTTTGTGCAAAAAACGCCCTGAACTTTTGATTTTGTGCCAATAACTCCTTTTGCTAAGATTTTTATTTTAAAAAAGTCAACTTTCTTTATAATTTTATGAATATTATTGCACTTTAAATTAATCCATACTAAAATTTGACTATTGTTGTAATTAATAATAACCAAAAAATAATAAGTAAAAAGAACAAAAAATAAATTGATTTTTTTCAATGAAAATTTTAACAAAAGAGGATATTTGAACAAAATTAAAAGTTTAGGGGATCTTTTGTCACTTTTCAGAATTTTAGAGATTTTTTGTAGTCCTTTATGCCATGAGAGGGAACTCACATTGTATAGCTTTTTGTAGTCCAACCTTTCCACATTTCTTTTCCCAGAAAGATGAGCGGAACCCTCTTGCCGTGGATCTGACTCTAGTAAAGATGATAGTTCATCAGCTAGAGTTTGCTTCTTACCAGTTTTATGTCCTTTTCTGCCAGAATTTTTAAACTGCTTGATATTATCCAATGGTGTAGATAAAGTATCTTCATCCTGTCCAGAAATCATGTTATCTCTAATAGTAGCACCCAAATCTTCAGAATCAGATGTGAAATCACTACTTGAACTTTCTTCTTCGACTTTTTTGTCAAAATTCGGAATAGATGGATTGAAATCATCATCCTCTGAATCATCAGAAGGAAGGCCTAAGTACGGATCCTCCTTGTGTGGATTTTCCAATTTTTCAGAAGCAGAAGCATAGTCAGATTCATCAGAATTTGATTCATCTTTCTTCTTTGTATCTTCTGGAGCATCAGGATTATAATCATCATCATCATCATCAGAATCCTCTGAAGGATGTCCCATGTTGTGATCCATATTATTTCCCACAGCAGCAGCTGCTTCAGGAAAAACTCTCTGAACAAGTACGTGGCACATGATAAGGCAAAGAAACCTAAGAGAGTACTAATAATAACCATGTAATAGATAAAAGACAAATCTTGCCCACTAACCTCCCAAGTGTCATTAATAGAGAGACTTGTTCCAAAGGATTCATTAAGGAGCTCAAAACAGTCCTCCTTGCAATCACATCCAGGGCATAGCCAACTCTCATTGTCAGGTGGAACTGTATGTCAGAAGTGTAAATACATAAATGATAGAAAACTTGTAAGCAATAAAGTGATCAATTTTTAACCAAAAATAAAATAAAACAAGTGATCAATCAAGATGGTGGCCAGGAGATTACTGCTTTCAGTTAACAATGGAGGTGCTAAACAAAATTGGTGAAATCCACGGTCACAAACACCATCACAGAGTATTATATCGTTGTCAGTGCTCAACTCTTTGGACCCACATTTTGCACAGAATATCTGCCACACAAAATGTCGAGTTAGTATTCACATGTCCAAATCCCAAATCACTGACCATACAACTATGGAGAGGTTATCATCTCCATTAGGAATGAATAAAATATTATCAAAGGGTCATCATACATCCTCACTGTCAATCTCTCCATCAGAATCAAACAAAGATTCTGGAAGCCTTCCTTCAGCACACAATGTATCAAGATGTTGAAACAGATCCCTAATTTTCAATTTCCTCCTAAGTATTTCAGATTTGGCCCGCTGGAGCTCCTTCTCAGGCTTTAATTTATCAATGCTGCATAATTACCACACAGTCAAGCAACTAGACAAAAATTATTTTATCACATAAAATTGAGCAAAATTCAAGGAATTTACAAAGTTCAGCTATCCTAAATATTTTATAAAAAATATAGTGTTATAGTACTTTAACAGAACCAATAGGATGGCACTCAGCTTCAGCCAAAATAACAAAAAGGGAAAATAAATGAAACCAAAACAAAAATGGCATCTATTAATAGAGAATTTGTCACCTCAGAAAAGAAAATGCTCACGATGTTCAAGACATTAGGGAAGGCTAGGGTCATTTAGAATACATACACAACAGAGGACTAAGACAAATGCTCAGATGTCCTGCAGAGTCTCTTCTTAAGAAAAAATAAAATGAAATCTTAGTCATGGTTTAGAAAACTGTCTTTAACTGGTTGGACTGGAAATGGGTGCCTAATCTGCTTCGGAAATACCAAGAAAACAGTTTGCCTAAAGAACCATTTGAAGAGGTCAAAAAAGAGAGGGGAGGGGGACATTGAAGACCAGCCTGAGGTTTTATGAATTCTTTTTGTTACAAAAGCATTAAACGAAGCATTTTGAGACCCAAAAGTTTTGAATATCAAATTTTGAAGCATTTTGAAATATTAAACATATAATTGATGATAATCTTAATTTTAAATGCATTAAGAAATCACGACAAAAATGAGAAGAATTCTTTAGAGGATTAAAATATTTTAAAAAGATTTTTCATAAGATATATGGAGTTGGTTTGTATCACAAATTTTGTGCTAGTATTTATATAAAATTACAAATAAATAAAACCATGGTTACAATTTGTGATAGAAAAATTTTTCGATAAATAAAATATATTTAATTTTTACCGTCCAACCAAGGTTCAATCACAATTTGACCATTGAACCTTGAATTAGTACCTTGACCAGTTCAATGTCAGTCCATTTTTTATAACCTTGGCATAGTATAATTTCAATTTAAAGTTCTGACTTCTGACTCTTATGAAAATTAAAGAATTACTATAAATAATCAATGGAAAAAACTTATGAAAGGTTTTCTAGATCTTTACTACTAAGTTCACCAATTATAAGATGACACACATCTTTTAATTTTTTTCCCTCTCTCCCATGGTTAGTCTTGCAAAAAAAAAAAAAAATTGTCGCATGTCTGATTAAATTTAGGGTAAATTACAAAAATGGTCCCTGTGTTTGGCTTATCTACACAATGGTAACCTATGATTCAAAAATCTTCAAGTTGTGGCACTTGGTTTGCACCGTTAGCACATTGGGGCCCTACCATAACTGCAAATAGCATGTGAAAATCTCATTTTGCAAATATACGGGACCAAAATGAGATTTTCACTTGTCAACTACAGTTAATTTTTGACAGCAGGACTCCAGTGTGTTAACGGCGCAAACCATAGACCCCAATTTAAATTTTTTTTAACCACAAGATACCATCGTGTAGATAGGTCAAACTACAAGGATCATTTTAATAATTTACCCTTAAATTCAATAGTGAATTTGATACCAAAGATACAATGATAGTCCATAATTAATCCCCAAATTCTAGGCAAGAAATATTGTCGCCCTGTCTTAATGTAGTGTCCATGAAAACACCTGTATTTCTTAATTAACTTCTATATGCCTCTTAACATTCTAGTATTCTAAATTAGTAATACCATGCACAATCAATATCGAAATTACTAATATTTAAATTAAGTTATATCAACACCCAATAGTTTGAATCCAAATTCTTCCAGCCATGCTCCATAGATAACAACTTGCCAACTGTCAGTGGGTCTATTAAATCATCCAGGAATGTAGCTTCCAACAAAACTTGAAAGAATGACCTCAATTGCCAACTTATGGTTAAACTTAAGGTAGAGGACAAGAGGAAGAGTTAGCATTAGCGCCAAAGAAACTATAATTTAGACAGGTGAGTAAATGATAATCCAATAAGGGAATTAAATATAGAAACAATCTGCAAAGACATTAAGGCATTTGGATGTATGCATTTGCTAATAAATGTTTATAACTTGTTTTGACAAAACATATAGCATTCAAAGAGTTTAAATGAGTCCATCTTGGCAGATACATGCATTAGCTAACTAATATGAACACCAAAATACTCCAAATGTCATTTCATTTCAGTATTTCAGGGACAAAACTAATATTAAAAATACTATGAAATAAATGGTAGAACCTATTCAAATCAGGATGCTAACATCATCTCCAAATAGAGACCACACAAATAATCAAAGCATATTATTATTGTAGTAGTCCAATGTGCGCACCTGTATCCCTTCCAGCCCTCAGCAGAATAAGCATCGATCAAGTTTTGCTCATAGCCTACTCGGTTTAATAAATATTTTAGGTGAGCTCTGATTCTTGTAAACTCATCAGGCATTCCCTCTCCCTGTCCCTTTTTCTTCTTCTTCCTTCTCCTTTTACTCGTCTCTCCATCACTTCTACCATTAGCCAAATTACTATTTGATTCAGTTGCTTTAGTTGGTTCTCGTGTCTTTGATCGCAAAACTCTGTCATTGCTACATAATGATCTTAGCATATATTTCTTCTTCAATGATTTTGATGTTATTTTTTTTCTGCACCCCAACTGGATATGACTTGTCCTTCCAGACCTTTGTCCTGAACAGTCAGAATTAGTACTTTTTCCAACATCTCCAGAAGGTGTATCTAATTGTTCATTCCCATTACTCAAGGTAACTTGAGTAGGATCAAATTGCATTTGGTCTTTAATAGGAAAGCTAATGACTGCATCATTTACTTCCACAGGTTCATTTTGAATATTATGGGAGGTTGGCTGGAATTTGTCAACTGATTTCTCATTAGATAAACAACCAGAAACTTGTTCTGAGGCACTTTGTTTAATGCAAGCACCCTCTCCAGAATGAAAACCATTTCCACATTGAGGTGTTGAAGGCAGTTCAATGATAGAATTCCCAGTCATATTGTCAGAAATCTGATGGTTTTTCATCAATAACCGAACTATTTACCACTTACCACTATGCCAAGCACCCTTTGTTCATTGTTTAACTATTCCGAGCACCTCCAAGGCAATCCAAGACATGCAGTCCAAGGACCAAATTTAGCATCTCTTTGAAGTGCTGTGGTTATGCCACATCAACTTTCCAATTTGATTACCTATTCGGTCAGGAAAACGACCACTCCTACAGCATTAGCCACCATAATTGAGAAGTTGAGGCTAATGAATACAAACAAAATAAGTCCAGTTGGGGCCGTTGCTACAATGTATTTTGAATATCTACTATTTGATATCCAATATGATCCATATACTCAGCTGGACTGTAGTCACAACCAGATTCTCATCTCATACAACTAATAAACCCAACTTTAGTTTCTTGCGAAAACAGCCCCACAGATGTGATATGTCTTGATGAAGATGACGATGATGTAGAGAACAAAATTGACCCTTTGCAGCTAGCGGCAGATGTTCAAATATTTTGTTGATTGAATGTGAATGCTATAACAATAATGAACTCCAGAGGGAAGCAGTAAACTGAACAAAGAACCCAGCAATTATTATATAAGCCCCATAACAGATACTCAATCTGCAGGCAAAAAGATAGACAAAATCAGCAATAAAAATCTAATCATTTATCATTTCTACATATCGCATTAAAAGGAAAACCATGCAGAATGAGAAGTCTCTCGAACATGTATGTCAGTGGTTGCATATTATATACACTCATTTACCTTCATCACATACCCAAAGTGGATTAATAGAACAGTAATGTCAGTATTAGTAGAATTTCACTTATGTCTACCTTCGTTCTACTTCGTCTTCAACGGCATCCATAATTAAAATTACTGAACTGCGCTAGTCCAACTGAAATCGACATTTACTAGTTGCCATACTGAAAAAAAATTTTAAAAAAAAAAAAAACGGGTCAATGTGAAAATTTCAGTCAATTGTGAAACTTGGTGGAAAGTATGGGGAATTCAAACTCTAACTATAATTATAAACACTGGCAAGCCATCACACAACAAGCTAAGCTGCCAATGCTACCCCTAAAACTCATCAATACTCAATACTACAATAATGCCGCTATCTAAACACTAGAGCTAAGCTTGCAACTTAGAGAAAACATATCCGAATTTCTCCAAGCCCAAGGCAATAAATTAGCCATTAGCGAACCAAGAAATCTACCCCAGAAAAGATTTCTTTATATTTTATACCCCAGAAGCGCAAACGATTCAGCCAAGCTTGGACAAGCTCAAAGAAGAAGAATACATCCAAAAAAAAACAGCAAACCCAAGAACGATAAACAAAGCCACAAAAGGAACTTACGTATCGGCAGCTGAATGTGAAAGGGAAGAACTAAGAAGCGAGAAATGATGGAAGGGTGGATAGATCTAATGTGGATTTGGAATTTGATTCGGCGCGAGAGAGAGAGAGGGAAAAGCAGTGGCTAAAAGGAATGGCAGAGCTTCAAATCTGGGCCACCGTTGCAGAAGCTAAAGGAAGAAGAAGAAGACGGTATTGAATTGATTTGGTTGGGTAAAGCATAGATAGCATAGGGCTTTGGTGGTAGTTTGGTTTGGTTTCACATTGATTGAAGCTAGTGTCTACGTTTTCGCTCGCATCTTCTTCTTCTTCTGCGTGATTTTGTGTGTGTTTTGTGTGTGTGCCCTTTCTATATTCCCGAGGCTTCGCAATTGTCGGGCCGTAATGTTATGGGTCGCATCTCTCAAGTCTCGACCTTAATAATACTCACTCGTACGGCCCATTCTCTTTCAGTCTATTGGAAATAAATATTTATTTATACAACAACACTATTGGAGTTGTTGTTGTTTGTTGAATTTATTACGATCAATCAATCAATAATCAATAATTAATCAATTATCAATAATTCAATATTCAATTCAATATTCAATAATCAATAATCAATAATTAATATCAATATCAATAATCATCAATAATCAATATCAATAATCAATAATCAATATCAATAATCAATAATTCAATAATTCAATATTCAATAATCAATAATCAAACGATGTTTGCTTTTTCATTTTCTCACTATCTGTCTGGATGCGACACGTAGCAGCCCATATATATTTTTCTGATTTTCTAATTTCTAATTTTTCACAAGAAAATGGCGCCCTTTGGAAGAAGCCATCTCAAATTTGAATTTGAAATTTAAAAAACAAATGTCAATCTTTCTCTTCTCAGATTTTTAAATTCCTCTCTCTACCATTCCATCTTTCCTTCCTTCTCTCTTCCTAAATTCTCTCAACCTCCTTCTTCTTTCACTTACTATCCTCCCAAAAATTCCATCTCCGTCGTCGTTATCCGCTCGCAGTTCAGCCATGAGCGCCGTCGTCAGCCATTAGCGCCACCATCGTCAGCCACGACCTTCCTCCTCTGCGGCTCACTCTCTCTTCACTTCACTTCGCCCCTGTTCCTCGATTACAATTTCGGCCGAGGTAAGCTTCTAAGCCGTTACGATTTTGGGTCTACGATTTGGGTTTTGTTGATCTGAAATTTGGGTTTGGTTCATGTCTCTGTGATTTGTTGGTGTTTTATTCTGAAATTTCTCACTTGATTTTTCATTTTTTTGGTCTTCACACTGCATTTGGTGTTTTATTCTAGAAATTGGGTAGCTACCTTAGCTATATTTGGGAAAGCTTGGTTATGTGTTGGTTGGATGAAGCACGTCACATGGGATCTCTGCAAATTAAAGCTTGGTGAGGTGGTAGTGGTGTATTGTATGTGTTATATATAATATATATAATGTAAGTAGGTACATGTTTGTATACAAAGTTGCTAAGCTTTTTCTGTCAGTAGATGGATGGATACAAGTTTTGCAAGAATCTGTGTATATATATACATATGCGTGGGTTTTGTTTATTATTATTGTTATTATTTTCTTAGTTTTGCTTTTGGGATTTGAAGGTGGTTGGTTGAATCAAACATGAAGGTGAGTGGATTAATCACATTTAGTTAAATAATTTAGTCTAAAATTTCATATTGATCCTTAATATACAAGATGAATTTCAATTTGGTCTCTACAATCTTTGTAAATAATAGGCTGCTGTAGAATCTCTTGCAAAAGAGAAAGAGGCTAAGCTTAACATGGAGAGATCACAGACTACACTGTTAGAGGACCTTGGTAGAGCTCAACAAGGGCACCAAAGTGCAAATCAAAAGGTAAAAATACATTGACATTGAATTACTGAACTGATTTTTGAAGATTGGAAATATATGAATTAGTCCTTAAAATACATTTGTTTGGTTATAAAATTTGGATTGATCATTAACTACCATGTTTGGAAATATATATGAATTAGTCCTTAAAATACATTGACATTGAATTAATGAACTGATTTTTTGAATACTGTAAACTGTTTGTGTCCTTTAACTAAGTTTGCTACTATTCTGTTCACGCCTACTGTGATCAACTGTGTTTTTCTTAGATGAACTGACATGTATTCATTGATTTCTTTTCTCAAGTTTCCATATGTGTGGTATTCCTTTTCATGTATGTTACTGTGTTGTTAGTTTTACATACCTGGATTTTATGACGTTCATTAATTTTGATTAGTTATTATCCACTTTGTCAGGGGAATTCTATATCAACCACAAAATACAACTTTTTCACTTTCTTGCCAAAAGGATTGTTCGAACAGGTAAGTTAGCATTACATGAGGCGTTGCATGTCTGTATTATTGCTCATTATTTTGGGCATTTTGACATTTTCAATCAACAAGTATTTTTGCTCTATTTTGTTCTTCGCATTGCTGCTTGCTTCCCTCATTTTTTCGTTCCTTCTTCAGTCATAACTATTCATTCATCATAAAATTGGAAAATTTAGTTATGTACTTTACAATGCTGCTTGCCTAATTATTTGATTCATTGTTCAGTCACTCTTCTTGCAGTTACCTTCCCTAATTTTTTCATTCCTTCTTCACTCATAACTATTCGGTCATCATAAAATTGGAAAATTTAGTTATGTACTTTAAAATGCTGCTTGCCTAATTATTTGATTCATTGTTCAGTCACTCTTCTTGCAGTTACTGTCCAACAAAATCCAAGGTATAATCTCTTTTGTGTTCGTCTCCTTCATAAATTCAATTCTTAATATATGTTAGATGAAAGTAATCTTGATAGTTTTTGCTATTGATGTT
This sequence comes from Chamaecrista fasciculata, assembly GCA_003254925.1. Classification (NCBI taxonomy): domain Eukaryota; kingdom Viridiplantae; phylum Streptophyta; class Magnoliopsida; order Fabales; family Fabaceae; genus Chamaecrista; species Chamaecrista fasciculata. Next base: position 161,190 of record QANZ01003540.1, read on the forward strand.
ATACTTTTTCACTGATTTGTTATATATGACCCATCCTTTTCATATATATCAACTGTCATAGTTTGATCATTTCTAATGAAAATGGATTGTAAGATGTTTTTTGGGTTCATAACTAAATGGTTTGTAAGATGTTTTTTGGGCATGTATTAACACTACTTCTGTCTTTAATGGCCTGATTTGTGGTTGTTGCAGAGCCCATATGGGGATATTATAGACCGCGTGCACATCTCTAAGCAGCTAGCATTCTACATTCTTTCCTCAAGGATCACAAAATTCAGGTACCTTTAATATTAGTTTGTAAAATTAAAGAAACAAGAAATATTCAATTCTCAAGATGTGGGAGAAGAAGTTTTAACTAAAACACTGTAAAAGTGAATATCTAAAAGATGTCTCCATGGTTTAGGGAGAAAAGAGAACGTTGGGTCATAAGAAAATGAGTTTTATATTCATCACCTTTGATGTTATTCTTTATGAGCTTATCTGCTTCTGAAGTCTTAATAATTTGTAATTTTTTTCTGTTATCGTTTATACTGAATTGGTAATGCTTGCTTCCTCTTTCTTTCTGTTTTTCTGAAAGAAAATTATCATGACAGGGAATAAGATAACAAGAGCTCTTTTCTCTCAGTCATGTTTTCATCTTTTTATATGATTATTCAAGTATAGCTGCAGTTTTCAAATGCAATCTTTACTTTAATTTTTTTTAGGTTCAAGATGATGTAAATGGATTTGACGTTTGGCATCTCAAAAGTATGTTTGCTTCTTAGGTATTAACTATTTCAGTGACTTGGCAATCAGTTTAAAGATTTGGATAATTTAAGTTGGGGTTTAATTGTTTGTGCAATATTATTTTTGAAGCATTTTTCATTCAAGTCTATTGTGTTGCTCTGCATACAGGATTTCTCACCAGTCAAATGCCCCAGTAGCTCTGTCTGGTGATAGCAAACATTTGGTTTTCTGTGGATCTACTTTATCTACTGACCAGAAGGTAAATATCTATGACAAGTACTTGGTTTCTTGGTGTATTCTCCAGCGTTTAAATTTATAAATATTATACAGTTAAGGAATTTGACATGGACCTTTCTCTGAGCCTCAATCCTATGGTGACATGGACCTTTCAAGTTATATACTTCTACTGACCAGAAGGTAAATCTATGCCTCTTTTAAATAAAATGTTATTTCACAAGGTCCACCCGATATCTGTTGAGAAACTAATGGATACTGTCTTTTAATGCAGATACTTATGATCAATTTTGCAAGCAGGATTGGTGCTACTGTTACCAAGTTTTGGACCCACATGTGACGCATGTGTTAGCTGCTACTGATGCAAATGGAGCATGCTCCAGGACTCTGAAAGTCCTTATGGCCATTTTAAATGGCAAATGGGTTCTTAAAATGGATTGTAAGTTATTTAGCTTTTTCTATATAAACTATGTAGTATCAAACATATCCAGAGATTTACTGAATGAGACAAAGTTAGAAACTGGAATAGATTTACTCAAAAACTTCTCTTCATACTTTAGATTTACTGAAATAGAAGCATATAAACTTGGGCAAGAGTAATGTCAGATGAATATTAAACTTGGGCAAGAGTAATGTCAGCTGAAAACTAAACTTGGGCAACAGTAATCAATTTGCATTTAATACTTCGTCAATATACTTCATACATTGCTCTTGCCCAATTGATATGCACGCAAGGAGGAAAAATCAATCTACAGCTGAACACTAAACTTGGGCAAGAGTAGTGTCAGTTAACAGAATTATAAAATATTATATATGTGTCAACTGAACACTAAACTTGGACAAGAGTAATGCCAGCTGAACACTAAACTTGGGCCAGAATTATAAAGGTTGATTGGGTTTGTATTGTTTAATTTGCACATATTTGGGCTCTCATGGTTGAGGGTTGAAAAATATGGTTGGTCATGGTACAAGTTTCACCTCTCTTTGGGTTTGTTATCGAAATTACACATTGTTTTTGGTTCCTTCCCAGTTTGCTATATACATGTGAATTTATAGATCCAACATACAAGATCATTATTGAGGTCTCTAATTATTTTTTAATGATATTTTCAAACTTTAAATTTTTCTTATGAAGCATTTATTTACACCAAGAAGCAAGCAAACAACTTGGTACTGCTTTGGCAGTATAAAACAAGACCTTTTACTATCATAAATGCCTTTGTTTTGAAAGCTTATTATGAAGAATTTTTTTTTTAAAATGTCTGGACTGATAAATGCCTTTGTTTTACCATCTGATTTCATAAGGTAAGTGATAATTGAGATTCATTTTCTGGAAAAAGTTGATACTGGAAACAAATTGTTGCCCAATTCTATTCATCACTTATGAGCAGTTACCATTTCACATATAGCTCAATGTTTTTGTGTGTAGCAATGTGATTTATGACTAAACCAAGCTTTATGACTACCTATTTAATACTATTACTCATATATCTTGAAGTTTCAGCTTTACTTTAAAATTTTATCTTTGCTTTGAAATATTGATACTGTGTTGGATGTACAACGGTTTATGGTTAATGACACCCATTTTGTTGACTTGCAGTTTTCAAGACTGGTCCTGTGAATGTTGCCTCTGGATCTGCTTATGCAGAGATTGGTAATACCAAGGTCATTGTATCTGTGTGAGTGAGTCTGACAACTCACAAATTTGTGACTAAGTTATATTAGATTGCTGATTGTGTTTATTTTGTCATTTTCATTGTTTGGGTTGGATATATTATCTATTTATCTGTTCTTTCATTCAGATTTGGGCCAAGAAAGAGTAAGAAGGCAATGAAGTACAGTGATATAGGGCGTCTAAAGATACTTCATTAAGCTGTGTTTGGTTTTATTAGTATTTGCACTTTATTAGAATTTTCTTTCTTTCTTGATGTGCATGATATATAATTAGTCTTTGCTTTTGTTGAGATTAATATACATTTGTATCGATATGTTAAAAACAGTGCTCATGTTATTGTTTGTAAATTACAGCAAAAAAGGCACATGGTTTTGGGATTGTGGGCAAGAGTAATGTAAAGTATGATGGATTGTGCGCAAGAGTATTGTTTAGACATTACTCTTGGGCAAGAGTAATGTAGAGTATATTGTTTCAGCCTTTACCGTAAGTTCAAACACTAAACATACATTACTCTTGCCCAAGAGTAATGTTTAAACGATACCGTTTACCTATTCCATATCTTTTCAGTATTTCGTTTCCTTTCCTTTCACTTCATGTTAACTTCTAAGTTGTAATGATAATTAATTGATACTTTACTAGCAAGTTATTTTGTGTATTGGTGATTTGATAGATGATATTGTTGCCTAACTACTTTCAAGTACTGTAATTGCCAAGTAACTTTATATTTTGGATTGTAATCATAATAAACAACCTTATAGTTCTGCATTATGTATGATATATATTGTTACTACTTAATCACATATCTCAAGTCATACTAGTTTAGGTTTAATTCATTACATTTTCATTTTTTTGTTTGATTTTTAATAGCTTTTTAAAAAATTTTACATTAAAAATAGAAAGACAATAATTCAAAATGTACTCTTTTCTCTCTCTTTAAATAATTAGTGTTTTAAAAATCAAAATGATTGAATTGAGAATTAATCAGTTATCCAAATCATCAAATATTCAGTCAACAATAAGGAGAATCAATCAAAACTTAGTAAAATTGGCCAAAATCGATGACGAACCGGCCCATTTTGATTTTTTTGTTATTTTTTATTTTTTTTATACTCATGAATTAACTATGAAGAACTTAGACTTGGTAGAGAAAGTAATTATAAAATGTCATCTGATGACATTAATATTATGAAAATTATTATATTTATATTTGTTTATGTTAATTTATAGAACTTTTATTTATATATTAATGTTATAATTATATTTTAAAATTTAGTTATGATAATTTGAATTAGAATCTTATCTTATTTAGATTTTTTAATTATTTTTAATTTATTTATTTGTCATCTATCCGAACCTAATTGAACCTCAGTTAAATTAATGAACTTTGAACCAATACTTTAGCCATCAATGTCCAGTCTTGTTTTAGAAACCTTGCAAATAATCATGTTTATCAAATTTTTATTTAACTTAAAATAAAATTAAAAGAGAAAGAAAGGAACAGAACAATGGATACTTGAAGACTCCAGCACTCCAATGTTCTATGTTATTACTCATAGTAAAATTAATTTATGTGCCAACTGGTAAGATATTTTTCATTAGTAATGATATATAACTGATTTAATATAAAAATTACATACAATCATTAATTTTGAAAAAAAAAATATAAACATTCAAATTGAGAATGAAAATTTTATGAGTGCCCTTATAAAAAAGATTAATATGTAAAAAAAAATAGTCCAACTAAATTATTCAAAGATTATAAGTTATAATTTTCGATGTGTTATTGAATTAGCCTACTTTATCAACTAGCAAGAAAGATGCAATCCTTTTAAAATAAAGGTTAAAATGCACAAATACCCCTGAGTTTTTGGTCAGGTGCACATAACAATCCTGAGTTTTAAAATTATGCAAAGAGAATCCTTGAATTTTTAATTTTGAGCAAATTAACACTCTTCTGTTAACTTGTCATCCAAATTCACGGTTAAGTGTCACCTCACCATATTTTGAAAAGGCCAAAGTCCTATTTTTGGTCCTTCAAATTTGTTTAATGTTTCGTTTTAGTCCCTTAAGTTTCCGAAAAGTTTTATTGTTAGTCCTTGACCAATTTCTTTTTCCATTAAAAAAAGAGAAAAATTGATTTTTCATATCCCAAAAGTTTTAATTTTTTGCATTGAAGTTCTTTTCCCTTTATAATAAAATCAAAACGTAATAAAAACAAATGAATGAAGGTTTTAGTGAGTTTCACACCAAAATAAACAAAAAATAAACAAAAAAAAAAGAACACACCACGCTGCCTCCTCCTCTTCTTCTTCTCCTTTCTCTCCTTCTTCTTCCCAAGCTTCACATCCATGGCGGTCGCCGACAACAACGCCTGCAAGAGTCATCAAACTTCATCGCCTCCTTCCAAAAGGCGCAGACTTCACACATCCAAACGTGTTCGTGGCGGGAGGCAAGTTTGTTAACGGCTTAGCGAACTGGATTTTGTTGTCGCAAAGATTACCGAGGAAAACAGAGTCTGGATTTTGTTAGGGAGGCAAGTTTGCCGCCATGGACGTGAAGCTTGGGAAAAAGAAGAAGGAGAGAAAGGAGAAGAAGAGGAGGAGGCAACGTCGTCTATCTTTTTTTTTTTTTATTTTGGTGTAAAATCCACTAAAATTTTCATTTATTTATTTATTTTTCTTATGTTTTGATTCTATTATCAAGGGAAAAGAACTTTAATGCAAAAAATTAAAATTTTTGGGGTATGAAAATCATTTTTTTTCTCTTTTTAATGGAAAAAGCATATGGAAACTGGTCAAGGACTAGTAGTAGAACTTTTTGGAAATTTGAGTGACTAAAATGAAACTTTGAACAAATTTGAGGGACCAAAAATAGGACTTTGGCCTTTTTAAAATGTGTTGAGGTGGCACTTAACAGTCAATTTGGATGGCAAGTTAACAGAAAAGTGTTAATTGCTCAAAATTAAAAACTCAGGGGTCCTCTTTGCACAATTTTAAAACTCAGGGGTATTATGTGCACCTGACCTAAAACTCATGGGGTGTTTGTGCATTTTAGCTTAAAATAAATAAATAAATAAGTTCTCTGAAAAAATAAGTCCTATGACCCAATAAAGGTCGGCCCAGTTGGTAAGGAATCAACTCATAACTCACAAAGTCGTAATTTTGAATCTCACTGATGTGAATGCATTATTGGTTCGTTGTAAGTTGCATTTTTTGTTTACTTTGTCGCTTTCTTAAACTCTTCTATTTACATGGGCTCTTCGTCTTCTTTCCTAGTTCCTTCATTTTAAGGTTTGTCCATCTCTCCACTTCATCTATTATACATCTCATTTTGATTTAATGAAAGAGAGGAAAACGACAGATGAATCGCAAGATTTGATTTTTTAGAAAGCCCAGTTTTATTCTTGGAGAACAGAGGGACAACATGGAAGACGAGCGAAGTTTCCGGTCTAGCAACGGCTTGGCGGTTCACCCTAAAACTCGCCGGTTTGACCCGGGTCATTGCCGGGTCATCTGCAAAACGATCTGACGAGGTCAACCGGACCGACTTGGTGTCCGGTTCAGACCGGAATCCGGTGAACCGGACGGTTCGGTCCAGATTTTTCAACTATGCATTAAAGTGTGTTGCTCACTTGCTTCTGATGAAATATATGTGTGTCTAGTATTGTGACGCAAGTAATTAAAGCATGAATGAATAGTTTAAGCAATGTATGGTGGTTGTAGTTTAATTATAGCCTGCCAGTTTAATTCATTCTAAACAAATGTGGCATCAAATCAGCAAGACAGCAGGAACATGGACCCAGTTTTAGCTGACATAATACGTATTTGACAACAATGAAAGGCTTTTATATGTGTTAAATGGGCTGATACATGTTGTAAATGGGCAGATATGTGAATAATGAAATACATGGGCTTCTATGGGCTTACGTAAATTGCTGGACCTATTTTGCTTCAGCAATGTGCTTAGTCATGGTTCATGGAGTTCAAGATCCATGAGACAAACCATAAAATTGACGCATAATCACTAGTCACATAATATGTTGGTCGTACACAAAATTCGCTAATGAAATTGATGTTGTTCTTAAGTCTTAACATTCAATTCAGGCCAAAAAAAAAAAAAAAGTCTTAACATTCAACACAATCGGCATTGAACGATTCCTAAGTAGGTAATTATCCAGTGTACGATAGATGTAGATGTAGATGTAGATGTAGATGTAGATAAAGTAAATCTTTTGTAGATGACAAAGTATATCTTATCTTTTTATTTTATAATTCAGTCAAAGACTAAAAGAGTTTGTAATAAGGGTATGTTTGGAGTAGGGATTAGGCTACTCAATAATTTTATTATTATCTGTTTCCGTATTTATTTATCTTATTTAATATCCGTATTATATTTGTATCTGATAAATTAATATTTGTATCCGTACTCAATCCGATAACCAATATCGAACAAGTACTTGAAATATTTGAAAAAAACTATGAATATAGGTAGAATATCCTGTTTTATAAATTAGATATATCATATTCATACCTGATATCCAATATTTATCAACTAAAATAAATAAATAAAATTATTATTGATTTATATTTTAAAATAAAAAAAATTAAATACAAAATAACTAAAACTGATTATATATAAAAATATATACAAAAATAATTAATTGAATTTAAATAATTATATATAAATATTAAATTGAATGTAAAATATAAAAATTAAATAAATAATAAAGTATTGGATATCGGGCATAAAGAGAAAAACAAACATTTAATCTGTGGTCATAAAGTTAAACGAAAAAAACAAAAATTTACTCCAGCTTTGGTTTAAGTCACATAATTAGTCTATCGTAGACACTAACAATGAGACTATATAGGCATAAAGAAAGCCTCTAAACTTGGGGTATATTTTATTATTATTACAAAAATGGTCATGTGGAAGTTAATTACCAAAAATTTTTTTAAAAAAAAAAAACAAACATTTAATCTGTGGTCATAAAGTTAAACGACAAACGGGTTTGACTGATCCACAACGAAAACTACGGGGGCACTCAAAACGACAGCAGGGAAGTTTCGGAGCAGCTCCCGAAAAGGGAGAATATGTGTGTGTGTTGAGTTGAATAAAACGACGGAGTTATGGAAGTTGTCGTTGACCCAGCGCACGTTAGAAAAGAGTGAGTTTTTTCGAGTTCGGAAACATCGACGAAGGAAGCAGCGCAAATTAAGCATTACTATTTATGCACACGAAGTAGTTATTGTGTGTTTGTGTTTTTTGTTATTCACGTGTTCGCTTCTATCATTGCGTTGACCGTTGACTGCTATATAGGCTTCCATTACTTCCACGTGACCCAACACTATTCCAGGTTTTCCCCCACTTTCCCTCTCACTTCCCTCCATGTTTCCCTCCTCTATAATCCATACACTAAATCTTATGATCATATCACTAAAAAAAATTAATTAAAGATATTTATATTATCGAACACTAACACTAATAAGTGAGTTCTTCCTAAAAAAAACAACAAGAAGTGAGGATTATCATCGTCTAAACGAGAATCAGAAGCTAAAATTCTATGTGAGCTAATTCGACTTAAGTTATATATCATCTATAAAATGCATCCATACATATATGCATATTTGTGTACGAGTGACTATGAACAACAAAATCATGAAATATACATGCACATATATATATATATATATAAGGCTGGATGCAAGGTATATATATATTTATAGATTCATATATATACATTGCCTTCTCTCATATAGAATGAGCCACTTCAAATAGATTCATAACTCTAGCTAGTAGAATTAGACTAATCAAGCATAGACTACATGAGCTCCTAATAATTTATCAGATAAATTGATAAGTTAGACATTCTACTCGGTTACATATATATATATATATATATATATATTTTAGCAATTAGTTTAAACAAAGATTATTAACTCTTAATGGAGTGAAAATTCCCTATATATAATGGGGATAAAAATTACTTCAATCAAAGTGTTTTTACTAAAACTACTTGAATTTAGAATTTTGTAGCTAGATGGAAGTATTAAATATTCGTACTATATTTAGGTGTTGGTAGGAGGAGAGAATAATGAAGAAATAAAAATGAAAAGAGGAAGGAGGAAGGGAAAGTGATGAAGTAGAATCCAAGCTTGTGGGAAGTGAAGAAAGTGCAAGTTGATGAGTACGGACATATACGGCCAGCTAAACAGATTCGATCGAACTTGCATGCTTCTTACATTAATAATTATATATATATATATATATATTACTTCTTCCATTAATTCATTTTTCATATATATATATATATATATATATATATATATATATACACGTACGTTGCTTGGATCAGGATCCATATTTGATATATATGAGCACACAGATTTTGTAGTGTACAATTTATAGTACGGTGCAAATAAGGTACAAAGTATAATTGATACTATGTAACATGGTTTATATCTTCAATTTGATTTTACAGAAAGAAACCAAAAAAAAAAAAAATTATTCATGTTCTATTATTATCTATCTACGTTTTTTTAATTACCTTCACCCAAAACCTATATGTGATTCACCAAAAAAGAAAGAAAAAAAAGAAAAATTCTAATTGTGATATACAGTTTAGAAAAATTAAAATAAACAGATATAAGAAATTAAAGTTGTACGTATGATCACCTTAATCAATTGCTTGCTGCCAACAATTAAAACAAATGGCAGTAACCAAAATAATATAATATACTCATTAATTTGTGGTAATGTTCGATCCAAATTGGAAGAAAATGTTTATGCAACAAGCTTGGTCAATTTTCCATCTACTCATCAAATAGTGAATTATGACAAAATTAAAGATCAATCATTAGCTATCGACTGCTAAATACTCAAGAGCTTGTGCCTAGTCATTAAAAAGAAGTATTAACTAGCCTATAATAATAAGTTCTCAATTTTGTAGCTAGCTATATAACCAAGAAGCTATAAGATGTGTAGTCAAAAGCATAGTGCAGAATACCGAACCGGTGAAAGGCTCGGATCACTGGTTTATTGGTTCAACCGCTGGGTCACTGGTTCAACCGGTTGAGCCGGTTTACTTAAAAAATACATATTCATCAAATACATATTGATATATTACAATAATTTAAATTTAAAGTAAAAATTAAACATAACCATATGTCCATCACATATAATATAATAAGTGTCAAATATTTAATTTTTTCCTTTTTTTTTTCAAATATTTCCGGGTTAACCGGTTTCCGGTTTAACCAGCCAGTTCGAGCGGCGGTTCACCACCGGGTCAACTGCAGGCCGATATTTTATTTTTTCCGGACCGAACTGGTGTCTGGTTCGCCGGTTGAACCGGCCAGTCCGGTCCGATATTTTGCACTATGGTCAAAAGAATTTGCCTACCAAACAGGGAATAGTTACTTTGCCTGCAAGACATGCATTTAAGAACTAATTAAATAAAAACCTGATTAGCCCACAGATTATTTTTCATTCAAGCAATTAATTAACACTAACATCATAATTAAACCCTAGAGACTCGTTACATGTTTATTGCTGTATTTTGGTACTTTGTCGTCCAAGTTGTACATGCATGTAAGAGGATATATAATATTAATATGAATATTAACATTATCTTTATTAATATATAACAAATTAATATGCTTCAACACATTTTCCTAATTCTCAAATCTCTATATTCCAAATGCCTTTTTGAATACAATTTGATTCCCACCATATAACAAGACGTCAACAACTTATTTATTCTAATTTTCAAATTTGCAAACCACTCATAACATTCATGTGGTTAATTATTATAGTCCAGAAAACTAATCAACATTCCATTATTTCCAGGATTGTTCCTCTTTTTCTTTTTCCTAATTCAGTAATTAGAAAACCAATAGTATTCAAAGGTGATAATTGGTTATATATATAAACATACACATTGCCTAAAAAACACCTAATTAAAGCCTCCTAGTTAGCTACTTGACTAAATAGTTATTGACAGCTCAAGGTCGAATCCAAAAGCTAAAAATATCCATAAAAGCCTAACCCTAATAAAAACAAGAATCAAATTAAGAACTCTCTCTCTCTCTCTCTCTCTCTCTCTCTCTCTCTCTCTCTCTCTCTCTCTCTCTCTCTCTATATATATATATATATATATATATTCAACTCAAAACTCTTTCAGTCTTCATGATCTAGCCATCATAAGAATTTTGACTTGAGAGAATATTGAAAAAACTAAGAGAAAGAGAAAGCAAATTGATAGTATAAAATTTTGGATTGACGAACGAGAACGAACCAAAATGGGACAAACAGCCCGCAGCCCCGGGAAGACAGGAAAAATTAAAAATTAAAAAAATATATTAATTAAGGGCTGCACCGCCATTTAATTTTCATAAGTGAGGTTTGAAGTCTAAAAAAAAAAAGAAGTTAGTTGAGATTTAAAAAAATTTAAGTTAGTTGGACGCATGGAGGCTTTTTTTTTTTAATTAATTGTTCAACAACTTACGCCTTTTATAATTAATTAAAATTAATAATCTTAGTCTAACTTGAATTATTATAAAATATTGAGTTGTTTTTGTGTACTGAAAGTATAATGTTAGCTTGTGTTGATTGAAATATATTAACTTGAATTTTTATAATTATTATACAATATTGATTTATTTTTGCTCGTTTAATTTTGTATTTATGAGACTAAATTCTCTCAATATTTGTACATATATATACTTGAAGTATATATAAATATATAGAGTAATAACCACTCATTTTTCATTTATTACTCATGATGAAGAAACAAAAAATATGCAAAATGGTGTTCATCAGTTGATTGAAATTTGAACTTCTATATATATATATAGTTATTAAACTCAATTCAAAACTAAAGAATGTTTCTCTAAATAACTATTTAATTTGTTTTGTTATCTAATCATCATACATTTCTTTGAATTTTATAAATTTCATTTGAAGGACAGTGTGTTATATTAACTTCACATAATTAAAGTATTAAATTCCGGAGCATCTCTTAATTGTTTAAGTTGTTTTACTTTAATTATATCAATGAGCAATAATAATTAGACAGATCAATTTAATTATATTAACTATTTTGGTTATAATATTTATGTTATGAATTAGACATCATCTTGACTGAACCAAAATTTGAAAACAGACATAGAAAACTAATACACAAAACATGAGAACAATAAGAACAGACCATATATTATACTCTTTTAATTTTTTTCTGTTTATGATATATTTATTAATTATTACACATAATTCATTTATTTAAATAGGAAAAGCTTGTAATGTGAGACTTCACAATCACAATGGATTTTGAATATAAGGGAAGACTAAGAAGGATAACGAAATGTCGGTTGAGGCATGTTATTATAACTTAGATTCCAATCCTTAATTAATTACACTATACCATCCATGATTGTGATGCTTACTAGCCGTCTTCCTCTCTTGAGAATTAAATTAAACCATGAATTTAAATATTTACTTAATAATTGATAATGTCTTTGGTCGTTATATAAATATATATATATATATATATGTATATGTCAGTATACTCCATTAAATAATAATCTTCCATTAAACTCAATATTAAACAAAATCACCGGCCTAGCTATGACACCTTGTATTCAATTTGTTTATTTAATCTGTCTATAATTATTTGTTGAGCTTACATCAGAGTTTATGTTCCAATATATAGAATTATGTGTATATATATTAGAGAGATCGTCATATGAATTAAGTTTAAAATTTCCAATGAAATAACATTTTGTGACATTAGTAAATACTTGGTTTAAAATAATTAAATCTAGTACTTTTAGTGTTTAATTTTTAGACATATTTTCAGTAAAAAAAAATATAGTTCCTGCTCTTGATCTTCTTTTTTTTTTTTTTCTAATTTAATGATGTATAGGTTGTCATTATATATATAATGAATTTATTAAAAATGTTTAGAATAAACCCCTGAAAAGCTACACAAATATTAATAATATCTATGTTAGTCTCCAAAGTTCAAAACTTCCGTGAAAATTTTAGATACATCTAAAAATTTGTAAATAGTATACAATTCTTTTTGTGTGCATTTTTTTTCGTTACTTGCTTTAATTTTTTAACTCGCGAGTTTTTATTGAATTTAATTACTATATGCAAAAAGAATGCGTTAAGTCTTTTAATTTATCAAAGAATTAGACAAAACATTTATTCCGATATCTGAAATACCAATATATATAATATGCCACTGATCACCAATGTCTTCAAAGGATCGACCTTTTTGTTATAGTTAATTAAGGGGAAAAATTGAATATCATACCCTACTCATTTAACATTATTCAGCTGATATTATAAATAATTAATAGCTTTTTAATCATTCAGTCAAATGACACATTTTTTCAGAGAAAATTGTCTAAAAAATTCTGATGTACGCATGCATGAGTTCCATATAAAAAAGGAAAAACATATATAATACCAAAATTTGTGACTTATCCTTTCATACTTAAAAAAAAAAAGTGAATTGAAACACCAAATAAATAAATGTATTAATTAATAATATAACTCTAAACAAATAAACCTCACAAGAAATAAAAAAGAAATTTTAAAATAATATATCCAAATATACATCGTCATTGAAAAACATAAACAACAAATTATGGACTTTTCTAGGATCACGATAACACCAGAATACTTAATCATCAATCATAACATGGGATCTTTTTAAAACAACACAAACAGACACAAACACACGTATATATATAATTATAAGATTATAAGATATATAAATATATATACATATTAATACATAAATATAGGAACTTTCAGTAGAAATGAGGGACACGTGATTGGGGCAACATATTTTATGGTGTTCAAATCTTATGTGAATCTTTTGGCGGTTGTTCTTCAATCTTCACCATCCTTCTCTATGCTACTCACAACTCTGCATTGAAAAGATTAATTAATTAATTAAGAAACCAGCAATGTTATTGCATTAATTAATTTCATCGTTATGTGCAATAACTAAAACTAGTTAAACTTACACCAATAAGTATTTAATTAGTACAACGGTGAATAATATGGATCCTCTTTGATACATTGTAGGTGTAGTACTGAGAGAGAAAGAAAGTGAATCTCACCGACACTTTCTCTCTCTACCGTATTCTTTTCTCTTTCAACATTATACCTCTAAAGTATCATAGAAGATCTAAATTGGTGAGTTAGCTGCACCCCAAATTGAGAAATTTAAGTTTGAGCATTAGAGTTGGTCAGTTAACATTGTTGGGAAGACTTTAACTGTTCACTCCCAGCTCAAAATAAATTAATCTTCATTTAGACCATTATACAGATAGATAGATGAGAAATCAATAGTTTAATAAAAAAAAACTAATTAAACTTCCCATTCCACTGTCATTTTTCTTCTTCAAAGCTCATCAACTTTTTTTCTTGAATATTCTGATGGAATTTGTCCCTTCACCGTAAGCGACGGACCCCGGATGAATCTATTCTTCCCTAATCATTGACACTATTGATTAATTTTAATACATTTGTTTCTTTATTAATAAAAATGGTGTTTAATTACTTGAGATGAACTCTTAACTCCTATATAATTATATAACTAGCTGAGATTTAGCTCATTTAATGAGTGATTATTTTAATTAACTGATATATATATATATATATATATATATACTCCATACTATATAGCTGTATGACATTGAAGCCCGACGTACTGCACGTTAACGGTCCAGTAGTTTAATTAGTTTTTTTTTTTTTGGCCTGAGTAGTTTAATTAGTTTGAAAAGTATATTTTACGGTAATAATTTAAAGTTTTGAACTTATCTTTCATAACATAGTAAAACAATATTAGCAAGCTGTCAACTTATCTTCAAAATTTTTTATACCATGAAATTATTATATTTTCAGGCAAAAAAAATGAAATTATTATATATTAAGAATTTTTTCCATTATTTAATTTTACAAAACAAAAAAACTCGTGAGTACAATATATATATATAAGTAAATTTGTAATTAAGTCATTACTAAGTTGATAATTAAATTTTTAAAATATTAAAATAAATAATTTAATCATTGAATTAAATTAGTAATAGACTAGTTAATTTTAAAAGAATTAAATAATTATTTATTAATTTTTAAAAATACCACATAATATATGGTTTCTTTTTTTGTTACAATAAAATATTCCACAAAATCAAATTTTTAACTTAAAATATTTTTGGAGACTCACCAATTATTATTTGCGCAATATAAATACAAATGAGAATATAATAGAGGCGGTTGGGAAGAGGCAAATTATAAAGGAGAATGTTTCGTAAGGTGTTAGAACACTGTAGCTAGCAAAGTACAGTACAAATAGTGAAGAGTTAATTAATAATAAGCATATTTGTTGGGGACAAATAATAATGACCTGACTTTTACAAATTTTGTCTCATTTGTGTTTCTTAACTTCTCTAAGTTATTCGGCTATTTCTATTTTATTTGATACTGCTAATAAATAATTAGTGATGAACTTGCAGACCACTCATGTCTATATATGAGGTCCAATACTTATCCACCAGAAAGAAAAAATATATGAGGTCCAATCAGAATTCCCGAGAGGATTTACAGCATGTACAACAGATTATATGAGTCTGGTGTAGTTCCTCAATGGCTTAAAACAAAAACAGAAATCATAGAAGAAATACATATAAGCTGATTCAATATAATGAAAGATGGAAATACAAAATAGTGATGTGAAATTAGGATTAGAAACAGAAATTATGTTATATAAATATTAAGATGAAACTTACTATTTGGTCCTTCCTTTTTTATTGAGTCAATGATTTAGTTCCTTATTTATTGAAATAGACTACTCAGTCTCTCATTTATCATAATCACCAACTATTTAGTCCATCGGCTAAAATCTGTTAAATTACTTGATGGCATAGACATTAAATGCTTACATAACACAGTTAAATGTCACTTTGACATCCTAGTCACTTAATATAAACCAACTGAACCAGACTAACAAACACAATTAATTAAACCGGCCTAAAATTGAGTTAGACCTAAATATTTGTATTACAAGTTAAACTTCCAATTCCATAAGGCATAAACTATTGAAGCATTGTCAAATCTTAAACTCTAGGTGGTCCCAGATAGTTAAATATGTGAAATTTAACGTGCCACATGTGTATTAACAGCTAGGTCATCAGTGTTCGTAATCGAGATAGGCTACATGGACTAATGAGTTGACATTTGTAATTTTTGAAGGATCAAATAGTCTATTTCAAAAATTCAAGAACAAAATAATTGAAACCCTAAAAAATAGGGACCAAATAATATATTTTCTCTCATATTAACGTACGTAAGATTAAGAATTGGGGAAACAATGTTACCAGAAAGGGGCCTGCTGGTTGGGTTACGCGTAGTAGCTTCCAAAACCAAGTGAAACGTGGTGAGCTGACATGGCCTCTTTCCCTATCCCCACATGCCTCCCTTTTTTCTGCCTTTCTCTACGTGCTCTGGACCCCACCTTGTCCCCTTCTCTCACTACACTCCCAACCCACTTTTCTCTCTCTCTCTCTCTCTCTCTCTCTCTATCACTTGAAATTAATTTATTAATTTCATTTGTAATGAAGCTAAGACGAAAATGGACAAGTTTTGCATTCTCTCCTAATTAAGTCCTAACTATTATGTTATGCCATTTTCTTAACATTGAACCATGAAATTTTGGTATAACTAGATACTAGAGTAAAATGGAAGATGAGATGTAACCTTATGAAAAGAATTCTAGACAACAAGGTGACTATTATAGTTCCAAGTAACTTTTTCAACCTGCTCTGATGAAGACCGAGACTAGTGCATTCATCGTGAGTATAATTCAAAGATACTTTTTTACAGATTTTCTTAAAAAGATACTACAATACAAGGTGAACAAATTTGACTGAATGTGTATGTTTAGCTTTTTCAACTTGAGAAAATAAAAACCTCACGGTCTCGGAGGCCACTAGTCTAGTCATCACTCACTCATTCATTTCATCACCTTGCTTCCAAGTCCAAACCTCCCTTTAGCAATTAACATTTAGGCACCCTCGCGGGTCCCACATGCATGACGTGGCACCCCTTCCTCTTTCCCCTATATAAATTCCCATCCTCCCCACTCCTCCTTCCTCACTCCACACCCATCTCTTTCCTCCTCCTCTAATTAAATTCATTCAAACAAAACTCTCTCTCTCTCTAAAGAACTTCTCTAAACTCTACCAATTATCAACACTACTAATGGCCGTGGATTCCACAATTTCATCCCCATTGGGTCCCCCTGCGTGCGAGAAAGACGCTAAAGCCCTTCAATTCATCGAGGAAATGACTCGAAACGCCGACCACGTTCAGGAGAAAGTCTTGTCGGAGATTCTCGCTCGCAACGCCGACACCGAATACCTCCGCCGCTTCAAGCTCGCCGGCGCCACCGACCGCCGTTCCTTCAAATCTAAACTCCCCGTCATCACTTACGAAGACGTCCAGCCTGAAATCCAGCGAATTGCCAATGGCGATCTTTCCCCCATTCTCTCTGCTCACCCAATCTCCGAATTCCTCACAAGGTCACTATCCAAATACATATATATACATAAACTCTCAATTACAAATTAATTGAAAAACCGTGATTAATTCTGATGACTTGTTTGTTTTCATTGATTTTTTCAGTTCTGGAACTTCGGCGGGAGAAAGAAAGCTGATGCCTACAATTAAGGAAGAGCTGGATCGTCGGCAGCTTCTATACAGCCTTCTCATGCCAGTCATGAACCTGTGAGTTTTTCTTGCTTCTTCTCGAACAACTAAAATAATTGAAATATTTGACTATCATCATGTGCTTCTGTTTTCTCGATTCATTCAATTCAATTCAATTCAATTCATTAACTAACCAAAACGCGTTCTCTGTTTTTTTTTTTTTAATGGAACAGTTATGTACCGGGTTTGGATAAAGGCAAGGGACTATACTTTTTGTTCGTGAAATCCGAAACAAGGACTCCGGGTGGGCTGGTGGCCCGACCCGTTCTCACCAGCTACTACAAAAGCGAGCATTTCAAAACCCGACCTTACGACCCGTATATGGTGTACACTAGCCCCAACGAAGCTATTCTCTGCCCCGATTCGTTTCAAAGCATGTACACACAAATGCTTTGTGGCCTCATAGAACGCAAACAAGTCCTTCGCCTCGGCGCCGTCTTCGCCTCCGGTCTCCTCCGTGCGATTCGGTTCCTCCAGCTTCAGTGGCGTCAGCTTTCCGACGATATCCGAACCGGAAATCTCAACCCGAAAATCACTGACCCGGCAATCAAGGAGTATATGGGTTCTGTCCTCAAACCCGACCCGGAATTAGCCGCGTTTGTTTCCCGGGAATGTTGTAAGGAAAATTGGGAGGGAATCATCACCAGGATTTGGCCAAACACGAAATACCTCGACGTCATTGTCACCGGCGCGATGGCTCAATACATCCCAACTCTCAATTATTACAGCGCCGGATTGCCTCTTGCTTGTACCATGTACGCTTCATCGGAATGTTACTTCGGTCTCAATCTCAACCCCATGTGTAAGCCTTCCGAAGTATCTTACACGATCATGCCAAACATGGCCTATTTCGAGTTCCTAGAACACGGATCCGGATCCGACCCGCCGAAACTCGTCGACCTCGTTGACGTGGAAGTTGGAAAAGAATACGAACTCGTCATCACTACCTACGCCGGGTTATACCGGTACCGGGTCGGTGACATTCTCCGGGTCACCGGGTTTCACAACTCCGCCCCGCAATTCCACTTTGTGAGGCGGAAGAATGTGTTGCTCAGCATCGACTCTGACAAGACCGACGAGGCCGAGCTTCAAAACGCCGTCGAGAACGCGTCGCGGCTGCTGGCGGAGTTTGACACCAGCGTGGTGGAGTACACCAGTTACGCAGACACCAAGACAATCCCGGGTCATTATGTGATATACTGGGAGCTCCTAATGAAAGACCCGACCCGACCCCCGAGTGAGCACGTGCTGAACATGTGCTGTTTGGAAATGGAGCAATCACTAAACTCAGTGTACAGACAGGGTCGGGTTTCGGATCATTCAATCGGGCCATTGGAAATTCGGGTCGTCCGAAACGGTACGTTTGAGGAATTAATGGATTATGCGATTTCGAGAGGAGCGTCGATTAATCAGTATAAGGTTCCAAGGTGTGTGAATTATACTCCTATTATGGAATTGTTGGATTCGAGGATTGTGTCGGCGCATTTTAGCCCGGCATTGCCACGTTGGACTCCAGAAAGGAGGAGGTAATTTCATCAAGTGGGACCCACTGACTTTTTATATAGACATGTGTAGATTTTCTTTTTTTGGTTTTTGTAATATCTTTTTTTTTTTTGGTAAGTAGTAGGGGGTATTCCTGGAATAGGAGCTTTGATGGTGAGGTTATATATGTAATTTGGTTGATGAATTAACTTTGTGGAAAAGAAGAAAAGATGTGACTTTTTTCTTTTTTCCGTAGTGTACTGTTGTTGTTCCTTTCCTGTAATGGGAACACAAAAGAATATAGTTCCTTGTGCTAAACAAGTTTACTACTCCAATTCAATTCAATGCATGTAATTATCAAACACCTTTAACTCTCCCTATAACCAGAGACTGGTAACTATCACTGCCACCACTCCTATCCTATTGTTGTTACTTTTGAGCCTTCCATTTAAAGAATATTCTTTTAATATCATTGTCAAATTTTATTTTGATTTTAAAGATTTTATTTATTTTTAAGAAATTAATCTCAAGTACTTTCTTGATGTTTAAAAACAATAAAAAACTTATTTATAAGCACCTCTATAGGTATTCTTTTAGCCCGAAGGTCTGCCATAATTTTAGACTGAGATGTCATCTCCTTACCTAAATTTTATATTAAAAAAAAATCCAAAATTTTGTTTTCATTTAACTTGTGATATAAGATTGTTTCGTTAGTCATATGTTTAGTTTGACAAATTTACAATAAGATATCATTATAGTTACATAATAAGAATTAGGGGTGTACACGGGACGGGCCGGGTAGGGTTTTTGGTCGGCTCGAGACCCGGCCTGGTACAGACCCGGGCCGGGTCACCGGGTCTGGCCGGGCCAAAAAAATATTTTTTTTATTCATTCTATATATAATTTAACTTGTATATATTGGTAAAACAATTAATTTTGGATCAATTTAATGATGTTTTTATTAATGAAGACATTTAATTTGACTTAATTGTTAAAAAAA